>JAWQEG010006362.1:82500-85153 GCA_033782935.1 Petrolisthes cinctipes
CTGGGGTAAATGAGTTTGACAAGTTGACAACCATGCGAGTATATCCTATCTGGCAACACTGTGCACTAATCAACAAGAGACAGTGATGCCAAGTATGGGGAATTATTCTTAGGCATAGAGAATTAGAGGTAACTGTGGGAAAATTATATAAAGATTGTTGAAGAGTAAACAGGGAATTTTTGAGGTAAAAAAGGGAAATTCTGTTGAAGTTGGGAAAATTTCATCAAGCAGACCTGGCAACACTGCGCACTACACAACAACAAACATCTGGCAACACTGACGAGACCAAAACAAATATGATGGCGCCAAGACTCACTCCATATTTATCACGGGTAAATATTGACTTTATTTAATTAATTATTTATTCCCTGGTTATTTCAAGGTGTTAATAAGTAAATAAAGGACCCCTGTGGTGTAAATAAATAACGATAAGTGAATAAATAAGGCGATAATTGATGAAATAAGACGATTAAAAAATGAACCCGTGAGTGGAAAAATTTATCACGGGAAAATAAATATAAATATTGACTTTATTTAATTATTTATTTATTCCAAGGTGTTAATAAGTAAATAAAGAACCCCCATGGTGTAAATAAATGACGATAAGTGGATAAATAAGACGATAATTGATGAAATAAGACGATAAAAAATGAACCCGTGAGTGGAAAAATTTATCATTATTTTGTTATTACTGCCTTTATTTTATTTATTATTTATTCCCTGGTTATTCCAAGGTGTTAATAAGTAAATAAAGAACCCCCATGGTGTAAATAAATAACGATAAGTGGATAAATAAGGCGATAATTGATGAAATAAGACGATAAAATATGAACCCGTGAGTGGAAAAATTTATCACGGGAAAATAAATATTGACTTTATTTAATTAATTATTTATTCCCTGACTATTTCAAGGTGTTAATAAGTATATAAAGGACCACCGTGGTGTAAATAAATAACGATAAGTGGATAAATAAGACGATAATTGATGAAATAAGACGATTAAAAAATGAACCGGGTAGTGAAAAATTTATCATTATTTTGTTATTACTGCCTTTATTTTAATTATTATTTATTCCCTGACTATTTCAAGGTGTTTATGAGTTAATAAAGGACCCCCGTGGTGTAAATAAATAACGATAAATGGATAAATAAGACGATAAATTATACAGCTGGTGGGACCCGAGTGTTAAAAATATTTTATTAAATTTATTTATTTATTTTATTTATTTATTTAGTAGAATGAGGGCAGGCTGATTTCCAAATTAAGATTGTATAAGAAATACCATAGATGAAAAGTGTGTTAGAATGTTCCAAAATAGTGGGTAATGATACTAAAATAGGTATACAATATATATAGTGAATGAAATAATTTGGTAAATATTGAAAGAAATACCGTTATTGCATATGGTTTTTCTACCTTCAATACCCACTTATTTAAACCATTCTAAGACTATTTTCTTCTATGGCATTTCCTCCGCAAATGCCCCATTTCCAAGATAGGGCATTATGAAATTAGCCTGACCTTACCTGACCTAAACCTGACCTAACCTAACCTAACCTAACCTAACCTAACCTAACCTAACCTAACCTAGACAACAGCAGACTACCGGGACCTAACCTGCCAAACTACCGGGAAATAACCGTGGTAAAGTACAGGAAATAACCGGGGCAAAATACTGGGACCTAGCCGGATCTGGCAACACTGCTACAAAACGGTAATTCTTTCAATAAATCTTTTATTAATTAATTTATTTATTTATTTATTTATTTATTTAGTAGAGTGAGGGCAGACTGATTTCCAAATTAAGATTGTATAAGAAAACACCATAGATGAAAAGTGTGTTAGAATAGTCCAAAAAAAATTACCGAAATAATTCTTTACTAATACCATAAGTTATAGTTATTATAAAAGTCTATTAATAAAAATCTAATTAAGGGTTTATAAGTTAAATAATAATAATAATAATAATAAAATAATTACAATAATTACCAATAATAATAATAAAATAATAATAATAACAATAATAATAAAAATAATTATAATACCAATAATAATAACAATAATACAATAATTATAATAACAATAATAATAATAATACCAATAATAATAATACTACCAAAATAATAATAATACCAATAATATGATAATACAATAATAATCATAATAATTTCTTTCAGTTTATCGACGCTCGTCAACGGTATTCAGAGTCGGTCGGTTCACGGCATCGCACCGCTCACCTCGCCGTTGTAAGTCTATTAGGGTCGCGTTAGGAATTTTTTTTAAAGAATATAAGGAGGTCAATATTTTAACACATTCTCAAAATTTTATAAGAATTTGGAGGTAAAAATTTTATAAGAATTTGGAGGTCAATATTTTTAAACATTCTCAAAATTTTATAAGAATTTGAAGGTCAATACTTTATTTATATATAATAATTATAATAAAAGGCATTCTAACCAGAATTATAAACAGAATTATAAACACTGCCTCACCTACCCCTCCCTTTCTCTCTCTCTCTCTCTCTCTCTCTCTCTCTCCTCTCTCTCTCATCTCTCTCTCTCTCTCTCTCTCTCTCTCCCTCTCCCTCTCCCTCTCCCTCTCCCTCTCCCTCTCCCTCTCTCTCTCTCTCTCTCTCTCTCTCTCTCTCTCTCT
>JAWQEG010006363.1:0-60692 GCA_033782935.1 Petrolisthes cinctipes
GACGGACCAACATCAGCTGTTTTTGCTTCTTGTATGTATGTATGTATGTATGTATGTATGTACCGTTGCTTATATTATTATACCTTCCACCATCACTGTGTTGGAACTCCCATTCACTTATTATATATAGTCCCTTGCATATTCATGGTCGTATTAAAATATTTTGAAGTGTAATTTATTAACTCGTAGTGTAATTAACTCGTAGTGTATTAACCCGTAGTGTAATTAACTCATAATGTAATTAACTCGTAGTGTAATTAAATCGTGTTGTAATGAACTCGTAGTGTATTACTTCGTAGTGTAATTAACTCGTAGCGTAATTAACTCGTTGTGTAATTAACTCATAGTGTATATATTAACTCGTAGTGTGATAAGTATATCACACTACTTATCACACATGTTGGTTTGGTTTAACTCGCAAGCCAAACCAAACCTAACCTAACCTAACCTAACCTAACCTAACCTAACCTAACCTAACCTAAATAAACCTAACCTAAACCAGCATAACCTAACCTAACCTAACCCCAACAGGACTGGCAGCTACACATCCGTTTCGTGCAGCCTCGTGACGAAGGAGTGTATGAGTGTCAAGTGTCAACCCATCCACCCATCAGTCTCTTCTCAACACTACACGTCCTCGGTAAGGCAACCAACACATAAACAACTTCATTTTCTTACTTATTTTCCTTTGTTTACTATTGATTCTTTTTTTTTTCTTCTCAATATTATACTTTCCATTATGTATGTACTTTTCATTGTTTACCTTTTAATTAATTAATGTTTTGCTTTTATGTTTATTTTTATTTGTCCGTTTTTTTTTTTTTTTTTTTTTTTTTTGAGGTTATTCATTCTGTTATTTTTTTTTTTTCACTCTCTTTTGACAGATGCGACGGCTGAGATCCAGGGTGGGGGTGAGAAGTACGTGAGGGTTGGTAGTTCCCTGAAGTTGGTGTGTGTCATGAGGGACATCACACAGCCTCCCATCTATGTCTTCTGGTACCACAACAACCACATGATTAACTACAGGGCAACTCGCAAGGTAGGTAGGGCATAGCATAATATTTACTCGACTACACACACACACACTTATATACTCGTGCACTCACACGTACTCATACACACACACACACACACACACACACACACACATAAATTTTAGTCGCCCACTCACACTCACGCACTCGTACACACGCACACACACACAGACACAAACACACTCACTCACTCACTCGTACACACTCAGTCACTCACTCGCACACACACACACACACACACACACACAGTCACTCACTCGTACACACACACACACACACACACACACACACACACTATCACACACACACACACACACATACACACACACACACACACACACACACACACACACACACACACACACACACACACACACACACACACTCGGACACACATTTTTGCATACAAATTGAAGTGCCATCACAAATCAGTCAGACACAACAAGAAACCAACTGGACTGGCATTATTATTTCACCTCCCTCGCTGCCTGGGTCGGATTGCTGGAATTAATAAGGGTCGCTGTGATCGTGTTTGAGAATTGGTGGCTTCTGATTCCTCCTGACTGTGCCACGAAACAAGCTCCTTCAATGTCGGTGGTGTTTCATGGCAGTGTTTGAAGGACTCGCTAACCTCCAATTTTCCAACTACTACATCATGGGGGTCTTTCAGAGGTATGGTTCATGGTACAGTGTTTGTAAATATGGTGCAAAAAATTATTCCTCCAAACTATTCCAAGCAACATGCCACCATTATTTTATTGATATAGTCCTGTTTTCTGGCATACTTTGGAGGAAACAAGGCGCTCCAATGTACTAAAATTATACTATCGTCTTAAGGGTCGCTCATTCCCCAAGTGAGTCCCGGGTTGAATGGGGTCGTTTGTAGGTTTTTGGAGCAAACTGGAGTCGATGTAACCCTACGAACAATGCAAGAAAACAGATCCTCTACTTGTATACTGAAGTGCTGTGTATTCTGGCATAGTTTGGAGGAATCAGAAGCCTTCCAATTTACCCAGAACAAATGATTCACTTAAAGGGAGCCATTTGGAGTGTCACATAGTTTAGAGGAATCACTCACTCTACTGTTCCCTGATAATTGGAGGGTTAATGATTACTCCAAACACTGACAGGAAACAGACAACCTCAGTGATATTCAAAGGGGATTTGTTGCATGGCATAGTTTGGAGTACCGGTAGTCAATTAGTCCACAATATAACCCTTTAACTATACTAAGATCAGGTCCACTCATCACATGTTAACGAGTACCTATCTCATTAACTTTTACCTGCTGATCATCCCGCTTGATAAACTCTTTGTATCCACCGTCCCGCCCGCCCCACTCGTCGCTGTCATTCACAAGGCCGGCATTCCATCAGCAGGTGTTATCACTGTGTTGGTAATTACAAAGATAGAAGGCCTGCATGGAGACTAATTAATGACACGTTAGGTGGTGAATGTAATGAGTCGTGTTCGTGTCAGTGCAATATTGTGGTTCACGCTAATTGGCAATGGTATAACTTTGGGTCTGTTTAATTTGTTTATTTTATACTTTATTTTTATTTTTTTTTCATTTATTTTTTTATTTATTTATCTTGTAAAATTATAAATAGGAGAAAATATAATGTGATGGTATAAACAATGGAAGACTTTCAGATTATCTTTTTTTCCTCTTATTCGATTGTCTTTTGATTTCACTTTTAAGGCTTTGATTCGTGTAAAAAGTATATATTATACAGGAAAAAATAATGTGACCACAAGATAGAAAACCAGCCACAACCTTCATAATAAAACGCGACTTGTTATATCCCAAATAATCACACCTTTCCCTGAACATTAATATAACCCAAGTTACACATATATATACTCGGGAGTCGAACCCTATATTATACCAGCAAATAAGTACCATATGTTTCAAGCTGGATGTCCATGATATAGTTTCCCCGTATTATATTGCCTGCAGTGATGTGAACAATACTTTAATTTGGCGCCCCTTAGCCCCAGCCACTACCTTTCAGTACTTCAACTGTCCCTGTTTTCTTTCTATTTCCTTCCTGCTTGCTGTCACACCTCTCTATCACCTTTCTCTGGCGCTATATGACCTCGCTGTTGCGGCGCCTAATATCAATCAGTTAATCCATGACATAGTAACTTCCACTCGATCTAGTTTCCCAGGCAGAGACAACAAGGCTGACTGACAAACGTGCCTCCCCTACTACGGAAAGTCCTATATTAAATTGACTCGAACATGGTTGAGACAAAAAAAAAATGAAAATGAAAATATAACCAACACACACACACTCACACACACACACACACACACACACACACACACACACACACACACACACACACACACACACACACACACACACACACACACACACACACACACACACACACACACACACACACACACACACATGCGCACGGTATCAGGAATATTTTAGTGTGTGTTTTTCCTTGTACCGTGTTATTCCCGTGTGTCTATTTTTATTTCCACCACCAACTTAACAATCATTTATCTTTGTAATCTCTACTTGAATGTGTATGAAAATGAAACTACAATTCACATTATTTGCTTCGTTCTTAGTGCATTAATTAAGTGATAAACAGAGTGATAAGTAGTATAGAGAACAGAGAGCGAGTCCTAAACAAGGTGATATAATGATTAAGTAACGACACATGATGATAATAATGATGTTATTGTTGTTGTTGTTGTTGTTTTGGTTTAGGTTCAGGTGGTGACGACAGGTGGAGTGAGTGTACTGCTGCTGAACAACGTGAGGCCTGACGACACTGGAAACTATACCTGCTCTCCCTCCAACACCAAGCCAGCACACATCATGGTCCACGTCCTTAGAGGTGTGTGTGTGTGTGTGTGTGTAAGACAAACAGACAGAGACAGAGACAGGTGTGTGTGTGTGTGTGTGTGTGTGTGTGTAGAGACAAACAGACAGAGACAGGTGTGTGTGGTGTGTGTGTGTGTGTGTGTTGGTGGAGTATAATAGATGTACTTTTTATTTATTTTTTATTTTTAATGTTCCGACACTGGACATAGGCTTACTGTTTTTACTTAGGCAGCTCTTAGATAATATACTGTATACTAGGTACCATTTCTAAATCCAAGTACGGAAGATAATTCATTATAACCGTCTGTAACTAAATTGGATGCCCAGTTAAGTTATTAAGTGGCCAAGTATGTTCGCAGGTAGCACCATCAGGTAAGACCATATAACTTATTGTGTGCGTTGACGGGTGTTTGACAGGATGAAGAAGGCGTGTGAGTAGGTGCATGGTTGGTTGATTGATTGATATTAGGCGCCGCAACAGCGAGGTCATATAGCGCCAGAAAGAGGTGATAGAGAGGTGAGACAGCAAGCAGGAAAGTAGGTGCATGGATGAACAGTAAAGTGTAGTGAGAGAAACAGAGTATAGTGAGGGTTGTTTACATGGAAAGGTGTACATAGAGTTGGTGTATGGTTGGGTGTAGTGAGGGTTGTTTACATGGAAAGGTGTACATAGAGTTGGTGTATATTTGGGGGAGTTGTTGAGTGAGTGGCAATGAGGGATGAAGGGATTTTGTAGAGGAGGCACATGACAAGGTGTAGAGGGTGTGCGTGTGAGTGTGTGACATGTATTAGTGTCTGTGTTTGTGTGTGTGTGTGGCCACGTGTTAATGAATACGTGACATGTGTTAGTGTGTGTATGTAGCAGATGTTAGTGAAAAATGTGTGACAGATGTTCGTGTGTGTGTGTGTGTGTGTGGGTTTGGGTGTCAGATGTGTGAGTGTATGTGGCAGGTGTTAGAGCGTGTATGGCAAATTTAGTTAGTTAGTGTGTGTGTGTGTGTGTGTGTGTGTGTGTGTGTGTGTGTGTGTGTGTGTGTGTGTGTGTGTGTGTGTGTGTGTGTGTGTGTGTGTGTGTGTGTGTGTGTGTGTGTGTGGCGTTTGGGCTGTGTGGGAGAGTTAACGAGCAGCAGGAGGGAGTGAAGTGCACATGTGAAGTGTGTGTGTGTGTGTGTTTGTGTGTGTGTGTGTGTGTGTGTACAGGTCTACCATGCAGGCCATCCCAGACACTTGTAACCAAACACCATCAAAACAATGCCTTCCATATATAACTTCTCCCACGCACGCATCAATAACCATCGATTTGGATAAGAAATATTTAGGGTGTAATATCCGGCGAAAAACTCCTCCTCCTCCTCCTATGTTTTTCTTGTTTCTTTCATTTGTTTCCATTCCCCTTGTCCTCTGCATCCTCCTGTCACACCAACTACCTTCATTATCCCCTCTTCACCACAGCCATAAACCTCCTCATTGGCCTTCCCCTTTTCCCTCTATCTGACAGTTCCATCCTTAGCATCCTCTACCCAACATACTCTTCATTACTCCTCTGTACAGTTGCAGACATATGAAATAGACACCCCTGAAACGGAGCCCCTTGTTATGCATAGGGTAGGATGACACGTTGTGTTTAGAGGCGCGTCCTATTCTGTGCTTGATACTGTATAGTACAGGGGCTTGTTTCAAGTGCGTGTGTTTTATGCCCCCACCATCTCAGCTTCGCCTCCCTCAACAGCTGGACAAAAATTAATATACACAATAACATATCCATACTCAGATCACTCACCAAACCATCCAAACACTCAAGAACAACACTCATCTGCATGCATGACCTCCCGACATCCACCCATCTGAATCCTTCCTTTCCTGTGAGGACAGAGTACACCTGGCCAAGGTGCGATGTGGCCACCACCCAGCCCTTCTGACATATCAGAAGTAGCTGGATGGAGCCATTGTAGATGCCTGTCCGAGATGCAACACAGCACCCCATTCTATTAAACACATTATGGAAGACTGCAATGTACACAACCACACTCGCCAACAACACAACATACATTCTCTGAGGGCACTGTGGGAAAGCCCGGTTCAGGTCATGGCCTTCCTCATGCGTTTTGATTGTTTATCCTGGTAAAAATGCACCTTCTCCCTTCTAAGTAATATGATCTGAGATATACGTTTTATATTCATTCCAATGTTTATAAGTTGCAGTCAAGTTTCTAGTTGTGTAAATGGTTGGTGTAATTTGTCTTGGATTGCATGACATTGCATTGCACATACTATAATAATGAGGAAGCCCCTGTACATTCTCACCAGGTTATAATAAATGAAGTATAATATATAGTTTGAGTGTTGAGTATAAACAGATCATCATGAAGGATAATAAGGTTTTTGTATGCCACGAAACAAGGAATAACTTTGATCAGGTCTCTTTTGTGGTCGGTGAAGTGAGGGGGGAGGCGGTCAACTTTAATGGTGGGAGGGAAAGGAAATTAACCGAAAGAGAGAGAAGGAAGGAAGGTGTAGAAGGAAATTAACGAGTGTTTCCCTTTCATCTGGTCGGAACTATACGAGGAAGGCATGTATAAAAGACGCTCTGTGTTTGTTTGCTCGCTCAACAGCTACTCTTTCAATTTTCATATACCTGGCCTTAACCTATACATTTGGAATCCTTTTGACCCAGAATATGTTTTAATACCAAAAAGATCAAACTCCGAGGATATGTGAGGTCACTGGAGGTCATTTCCAGCCATAAGGTGCAAGATAGAGAATCTATTATGAAGTACAAAAATTTTTAGTGACCCTAAAAATAGGGGATCGGGTGAGGTCAGATCCGACCTCCGAGGTCATTGGGAACTACACATCCCAGAACAACACAAAGGGCAGATTCGAAATCGACATGTCTCAAAGAGTGTCATAGGCTATCAAAAATGTCAATTTTTAATGAAAAGTTTCCAACCGTTTGTGCCCATTTGAAAGAGGGCGAAAGGCGCCCAATTTCTAGATGCGAGAATCCTGTGAAGATATTATATGATAGGTGAAGTGGGTTGTGTGAGGATATGTGAAGTGGGTGACGATTGAAGTGACGTGTGAAGTGGGAAAGTGACGGGAAAGGTGGAGGGCCAGTCAGTACATTTTCATCTCCAGGATTCCACTCAACCCTTCTGATAATTATTATACCCTGTGAGTTTAAGAGGCTACAGTTCCTGGTGAAGCTGAACTACTCCATGTCAATCAACAAGAGTCAAAGTCAGTCACTGAAGGCTGTAGGGGCTGTATTCATGGACATCCATGGTGTATACGATGGTGTGGTACTGTACAACGGCTCTGTTGTTTGTCAATGGAGCCGTCGTACCGGTACCACACCATCATATGCACCACAAACGTTCTTGAATATGGACCTAGGACTCAACTTCACAACTCACCTGCGAGGCTCTCCACAATTAACAATTTATGTAATACTGTATAATATTGGTGTTAGTAATTTATAAGTATACAGTATAGCCCGCAAGCGCACATAACCTCTCTAGCAACAGGTGTTCAGTGTGGGTTTAACAGATGTTCGGTAGGTGTACAGTCACAATCTAAAGTTTTATCTCCTCTCTTCAGATGTGATGGTGAACTTTGAGAATAATGTTGTCGTAAATGAGATGTGACTGTTGTTTCTTCTGGTCGTTATTGTCATGATTTACGGCTTGGACTGACCGGACTTTCCCTCAGTATAGTCAGACAGTATAAGTGGTTCTCCTCGTCTCGGTTTATTATACAAACTTGTAGTATAGGAGCTCGATGGGGTTTTGTTTCTATATACAATTGTCTGGCAAAATGATAAATAATTGTGAGAACGGAGTGCCGCCAGACCTATACTGACGACTGTGTGTGTGTGTGTGTGTGTGTGTGTGTGTGTGTGTGTGTGTGTGTGTGTGTGTGTGTTACCTCGAATACTGTTGTTTGTATGTGTGTGTGTCTGTCATGGAATACTGTTGTTTGTGTGTGTGTGTGTGTGTGTGTGTTTGCATGTGTGTGTGTGTGTGTGTGTGTGTGTGTGTGTGTGTGTGTGTGTGTGTTGCATGTGTGTGTTTGCATGTGTGTGTGTGACCTCGAATACTGTTGTTTGTATGTGTGTGTGTGTGCCTGACCTCAAATACTGTTGTGTGTGAGACCTGAAATACTGTTGTGCGTGTGTGTGTGTGTGACCTGGAATACTGTTGTTAGTGTGTGTGTGTGTGTGTGTGTGTGTGTGTGTGTGTGTGTGTGTGTGTGTGTGTGTGTGTGTGTGAACTGGAATACTGTTTGGTCACATGGCTATGACTTCCGCCTTCAACAAAATATAAATGAATATTACAGCTGTATCATAACACTTTCCCCTCAGCTGACATTTAATAGGCGTAATAGTAATATCAATTCTCTGGTGGAGGTCAGTCTTTGTTTTATGTGAAAGGCTGTAAACAATAATAAAAACACAGTAAACAACCCGATATTCAAGCCGATGTCCTCTTTATTATAATACGTTAATTAAGTCTGTACATGTTGTTAGATTTAGCTTGAAAGAATATCTATATACCATCCGAATTATGTTTGGCGAAAGCTTATATTATGGTATTGTTAGCTGCTGCACAATTGTTGTCTCCTATATCGTATGTGATTATCAGGTGTTAATCTATTTACAGGAGTCTTCAGGTCAAGTACAGTAATGAGTACTGATAAGTATCCAGATGTACTTCGAATACCTAGAGACAGTAAATAAATGTACAATAAGATCTCCATTGGAATTAATTCGTTGATGTATTGGACTGTTGCAAGCTTCAACCAAAGCTGTATACTTATTAGTGCTCGTGACTGTACTGTATTCCCCGTCACGTATATATATATTTCGAGAGGTTTCAACTCGTTAAGTGGGTAGGTAGTACAAGGTTGGTATATGTGGTGTAACTGATTCCTCCAAACATTTTCCAGCACCATGCCACAATTTTAGTTTTGTTCACCTGGTCCTGTTTTCTGACATACTTTGGAGGAATCAAACCCCCCACCCAACCCCAATATATCAAAAGTGTATTACCCCCTTAACTCGGGAGAACTTTTCTGTTGAGTGGATTGATTAGCAATATTACCTCCAATACAATGAGCAGAAACCATCTTCGCTATTCATACTTGGGGCCATATGTAGGCAAGAACATTCAGGGGTATTGACGAACGATGGCGTGCATGGTACCGGTACGATGGCTCTGTAGTGTGTCTGGAGTTATCGTACCAACGTCAACACCATGGATATTCTTGCATATGGTTGGCATCGTTCATGGTTAGAATGAGGGCGGTATCTGTATAGCCTCCGAATCACTACCTTTCTTTCTTGATTTTTTAATGTTGGTCCCAAGTTGTTCTGGATGGAATGTTGACAACGCTAGGATGGGTAAGGGGACGGGGACGGGGTCGTGGGGAGGGGGGGCGTGAGGGGGGACAAGACACATAGACGTGACTGTACTCTACATTATTATATAACCCAACAGCTGCCCAGTCAGTCACACCCAACCTAATGTCAAAGCACACTACTACCTTTAATTTACACCATATCAAGACCACGCCCTTGTCTGTAACGCATTGACTGACACACACACACACACACACACACACACACACACACACACACACACACACACACACACACACACACACACACACACACACACACACACACACACAAACTCAATATAATTTCATGGACACACACACAAACACACACACAATTTATATATTCAACAAACTAGATACAGCATAATGTCACATCAGCTTCAATAAACTCCGCCTCAGTATTTCAACACCTCTTGTTTGTTCATATCTTCATTCCCTCCCCATTACCCTACGCTCACTATATACCACCACCTCCTTCCTTTTTCCAATTAGTCCACTCCCCTCTCCACACCACCCAACAACAACAACAACACCCCACGTCATCAATTCACTCCCTATATACTCGTACACACACCAACTCCACCAAGTCACTATGCCTCTCGTCCCACTCCACACCGCTCTAGTGTGTCTCGCCCCCCACACCTCCTCCTCCTCCTCCACTACTCACTCCCCCAGCTTCTTTCCCCCTCCCCCTACACTGTCACCTCTCTTTTCCCCTCCCCACCTCATTCCACACTCACCTTTTCACACCATCACCACCTCCCCAACTTCAATTTTCACTCTCCAACACAATTATTCAGTAATTTCCCTGTCCCATCTCACTTCACCACTACTACCACCAGTTCTAATCTCCCTTTTCCAGCACTACCCTGCCCTCCTTATCTCTCAAAGCTCTCCCTCTCCCACACCACTCACTGCTATTCTCTCTTATCTTTCCCCTCCCTACTCCACCACTCACTCCTCGTATCTCTTTCCTCTTATCACTCTCCTCCCCACACCACCACTCACTACTCTTCCCTCTCCCCTCCCCGACACCACTCACTACTCTTCCCTCTTATCTCTACCCTCCCCCACACCACTCACTACTCTTCCCTCTTATCTCTACCCTCCCCCACACCACTCACTACTTTTCCCTCTCCTCTCAGTCCTCTTCCGTCTTATCTCTCCCTTCACTACTAGCTCTTCCCTCTTATCTCTCCACTCCTCACACCACGACTCATTGCTCTTCCCTCTTTTCTCTCCCCTCCTTACTCCACCACTGACTCCTCTTCCCTCTCCCTTCCCCACTCTACCACTCACCATTGCCAAGGCCTTCTTACCTGCCCCCCCTTCATGGCACCCAATGGCACTCTGTAGGATCATTAAAGCATCCCAATTTTCTTAATGCATTCACCTCGTCTACTGTCTGGCTGTGTGTGTGTGTGTGTGTGTGTCTATCATCTCGTCTACTGTCTGGTTGTGTGTGTGTGTGTGTGTGTGTGTGTGTGTGTGTGTGTGTCACCTCGTCTACTGTCTGGCTGTGTGTGTGTGTCACCTCGTCTACTGTCTGGCTGTGTGTGTGTGTGTGTGTGTGTGTGTGTGTGTGTGTGTGTGTGTGTGTGTGTGTGTGTGTGTGTGTGTGTGTGTCACCTCGTCTACTGTCTGGCTGTGTGTGTGTGTGTGTGTGTGTATCATCTCGTCTACTGTCTGGTTGCGTGTGTGTGTGTGTATCACCTCGTCTACTGTCCGGCTTACACACACACACACACACACCTACACCCACACCTTGTCGTTGAGCACAATGTCCAACTTCCTCCCTCCCTTCCGTCAGTCATCAAACTACTCGCTAAGCCTTTACTAACCTCGTCCTGTCGATGGGTTCATACTCTTTAACAACTTCCTCTGTTATTTGTCCATTTCTTAGTACCAGATGCCCTGTGTGGCCCGGTACTATAGTTTTGGTATTATTAAATGGAATTATTCTGTAACAGTCAGTCCCCTCCCTAAGCTGCATGATATGAAGTTAAAGCAGTTTTTTTTTTCTTTTTTTTCAGAATATTATACTGGCTAAACCACCATACCCGGTACTTATGTTTTTTTAATGCATTGCCAGGGATCATGACTTTTCCGAGTGTGCTTCATAAAATTGTTATATTTGCCCCCCAAATAGATTCTAAAGACTTTTAACATTTTGATAGTACTAATTGATATATATAAGTTTTGAAGATGTAGTCACAGGCTTTCCTCTCATGAGTAATATCTTCCAGTGTTGGATACAGTTATTTCAAAATAGCTGTTTTTTTGTGTCATTTAAAATTATCTGGCGTTAGTCAAAGATATTACATTATTTTCTTAACGTTTTTACCTGTTTCTTTATAGGTTAATTGACTATATTATATCTTCCTCCGATAGAAAAAAATCATTTGATGTTAACCAAGAATAATACATATCTCGTTTGCATTTGTGTAAGGATGAATTTATTCAACCAACCACACCTGACCTGACCCGTCTCGTCTCCAAGCTAATGTAGCCTGACCCAAATTATATAACCTTGTCAGTAAACATACAAGTATAATCCGTGTATCATGAGAGATTAAGGACTAGTGCTCACGAAACAAGCCTACTACTATTTCCATTCCCAAAGCCCTCTCGTTCCCTTACACCCAAGGCTGACGTTATCTAAATTGAACTAGGGCTTATTTTCTTCTTTTGCCGAGGCGGTACCGTTGTGCTGTGGAGAGAGAGAGAGAGAGAGAGAGAACATTTACAGGATATTTTGGTGGCTTGTGCCGTGTAAATTTATGTGTGTTCTCAGTAGATTTGAGATTCAGTGTGATTATTTGTTGGATAAGTCAGAGTGTGATAGTACCGGTATATTAAAGAGTAGGTGGTGAACAGTAAGTCTACCTGGAGGACCCACAGAAAATAACTTGGCCCCTCATCCCTTCCATGTGTGGAAACCTGCTACGTCATTCATGATGGGCAAGGTCAGTGCACAATTAACGAGAGCCATGTGTTTGCTTCACACTCGGTTTGACACGAACTTCATTGTAAGACAGAAACGACAAAAGTATAATATGTCCTCACCCGTAAAGCAAACCAGTGTTGTCCAGCAGGTCCGCTTGTGTTGCCGGCAGGAGGCGAGACCCCGGCAGCCATCCACTCTGGGGGGTGTAGAAGCAGTGCCCCCATCTCACTCCCTCTGGCTTTGTCCTTCCTCCTTTGCCTCGTCTCTACTTATCTCCGCCGATCAGTCACCATCACTACCAAGGTATACTACTAATTTGTACAACCTATTTGAAGGGTGTTTTTATTTTGTGGCATATTTTCATTTTTATATAAAAAAAAAGTCCCTATTCCCTACAGTATTTCACTCATATAACAGCAAAAGTGTATATATATATAAAAGTTGTACTCTAATAGGATGCACTGCTTGTGCTGTCTCAGGGTTACATACAAAAAGACATACATACTTACAGAAATTGTAATTTATTATATATAGATGATGACCGACTGTCCCACAACCTAATATTGCAGAGTCGTTTGAAAGCACCACAGAACTCACCACTCATCACAACATCCATCAGTCAGAGTTTACCCACACCATGCCCTACTGTAGATAATTTTTACCTCCACCACCACCACCCACTGTGCCACCACCAGGAGTCACAGCACAGCAACACACGAAATGCTTCCTGGTGGCTAAGGGACAGGACTGCCTCCACAAGACTACAGAAAGGCACAATGGGTGAGGAGTTGGAGGAGAGCACGGTTGGAATGGGTGAAAAGAAAAGTGAAGTGAAGAAAAGTGAAATCTGTAGTTGAGGGACCGGGCAAGTACAGTATTGTATAGAGGGGAAGGCATGCACAGAGGCTCAGATGTGTTGATGGAGGGTGAAAGACCAGATTGTCTGTCCGAAATAATAAGTAAATGGAAATAATGGGTGAATAAGATGAAGTAATTAATATTCATAAAGGAAATGCTTAAATATAACTTGATGAAAGAAATAGAATCTTGTTTAACAAAATATATATTTTAATGTATGGATGAATCAATGTACAGTATCTGTAAGACATGACTGTAAAGTACAGTATGCTGAATGGATGTAGAAATGGATACCAGTAAATAAATTGACTGATATATGATTATGGAGTGGATGAAGTTCCCTGTCAAGCAAGTAGATACACTGAACACTAAGTACATAAGAAAGAAGAGGAATGTTTTAGATGTGCCGAGAGATGTGTGGTATCATTAATATTCATGCAATGACCACTCCATCTATAAACTTAAAGTGTTACATACTTTATTGGATTCATGCATTTCCTTCTTACCTGTACTGTTCCAGCGTGTGTGTAATATGAATAATTTATTGATGAACATATTACTTTCAGGAGAAATACATACCTGTATTACTTAAAAACTTATATGAAGAATATGTTGATCTATTGAACAGCAGACATGTTAATGAACATGTTATTAATTCTGTATTACCGTATTATTATATAAGTCCCAGTTCATGCAAAAAAATTATCATAAGATATGACCATTACTTCCCTTAGTCCTGTTATTGCATGATTCCTTGTGAATGTATGCTGATCCAACAGTTACTAAGCCAATATTCATCTATTTTCCTTCCCTCAGATGGGTTGGTGAGGCATGGATGGCAACTGCAGGCCTTTGATGGGAGTGACAGGCAGTGTAGAATAGGCCAGGACAAATGGAGGGTGGTGGGAGAAAGCTGATTGGCCACACATATCTTCACATATTTAGAAATAACAGACAGCTACTCAAGTCTCACCAGTTTCCTGAACAACTTCCTTCCTTATTCCTTGAACACTCGTGGAGGCATCTTGCATCCTGTACCAATGTGCAACTGTATGCAGTATTTCTTACTTATGTTATGTGGTTTATTTTGTGGTAAAATACTGTATATATATAAATATTTCATAGTGCACGAATCTGTTGAGATTAAAGCACTCGTACCTTGATAATCACAATTTTGTGAATGTAGAAGGGCAGGAAAAGCCCACATCAAAATTGAAACAGGTGAATTGTTCAGAATCTAATATATTGTATAAGGTATTTATCCTGAACCATACACCAGTTTTGGAATTGATGGGCATTTTTCTTGCCACTCGTATAAGTACGTGAAGTGGTACATTCAGTTCTGCATATTTAAGAGAGTGAAGAAGGAATGCATATAGTAGTGATATGGACCCTCTGCCACTATATAATTACTGAAATACTGCTGAACGTGAGTGCATAATCAACTACTAAATTTTCATTTGAGAAACATTCCAATACAGTATTTTGTGAAGTGTTGTTGCCTTGAGAGTTCCTTGTACCATTTCACAGGGAGTTCTTCCGGTCTTGAGTGTTATTGCCGTATGCAAGAAGCCACCACTTGACATTTCCTATACTGTATGTGGTCATAAGTCTGCTGGGTGCAGAGATGTGATAGTCAAGACTTGAAATCAAAAGGAGAGTTGTTTTTTTTCACTAACTCCCAGGGTACAAAAATACTGTAGTTAACATGGTTTATAAGACTTCATCATTAGTACAGTATTTCAACATAAGACGTGTCCAAGAAAAGTAATTGGTAAAGCTATGACAATGACTAGTGCAGTGGTTCCATGTAGTATTTGGGAGGGTACCATACCAGTTTTTGTCATCACCTAGTTCATGGCTTTTCCTGCATATGGCCCAAAATTACACAACGGAGGAGATACCTGAGGAATGGGAAAGTTTTTATTGGCCATGATGCCTTGACTATGACTTCCATCAATTGTAAATAGGGTAGACACAAGGCATATTGAGTGAGAGGAACTTACTCCAAGAGTGTCACTTCATATCATGTGAGGTGGAAGGATATAGTGTACAGTATAGGAGAATGTGGAAAAAACAGACACCAAACCCTGACCAACCCTACCAAGCATAATTTCACTATGTTGCTTTATTGTTATAAGGACTGGGCAGATCAGTGAGGTAGGAATATTTAGACAAAGTGTAGAAGATAAAGCACAATCTCAGGAGAAACCTTTCTTAACCATATGTATTGTAGTGTCATCTAGGCAAATGCTTTCATCTTTGAGAAAAAACAGTCCAGAGTCTGAGAATTGAAAAATAATATTTAGTTAATATGTATGGTGAACCACTGTTTTAGAGGTGTTCTGACTGGACTAAAATATAGGGAGAATTCACTTCACGTGTGTCCCTGCATATGCACCTGTTCGGTTCATCACCCCTGCCTTCACAACCATTGCATTCACTGTTGTATATTCTTTGTATTGTTGTGGATAGTAGCCTTCAGTACTCTCTAATAGAACAATAAAAATTAATTATACCCCATCAGATGGTGGAACCATGACTGTACCCATAATCATATCCAGAAAGCTACAAATATTGTAGTATATACCTAGCAAGTTCAAATGATTATTCAAGTAGTTAGATAACAGTACTCTTAAGCTTCTATCACATCTTTCCATGAACCTTGGAAATCAGCCTAGAATATATGGCAATTACTGTATTTGGGAAAATGATATTGCTGGTGTCTTGCTTCAGATTCATAAGCCTGATTTTCAAGGTCCCTAATAAGAAATCCATGATAAGAAACAGCAAGAGAAAAAAAGCTAAAATTTTTGCTACTGGTTGTAAATGTATTGTACAGTATATACTTGTTCACTAATGTGGTGCTGTCATGTACAGTATGTACATAAATACAAACTATTTTGTATCAAATGTGAACTACAGGTATTTTATATTATGTGTTATGTCTGTCTGCTGTACCACCCACCCACCAACCCTGCATTACCACCACTTGTACTGGATGAAAATTAAATAAAAGGCAATTATTCCTGTTGTGTGGTAATTATTGAAGCCTTTCCCGATATAGAAATCTGAAGCACCTTAAAATATTATATTAACTATCTGTTTAGTAAGAGAGAAAGGGTTGAGAGGATTATGATGGATTCACAATGGTTAGAGGATGTGTGGACAGCATATTTTTGCAATCTAATCAACAGTAGAGAAATATCTAGGAAAGGACAGGAAGCTGTATTCTGCTTTCGTGGACCTGAAAATAGCATATGACATCCGGAGGGCTTTGAGGCTTGTACAGTCATGGGCATAAGTTCAACATACATATGGGTAGCTCGAGCAACTTGCTGACTAATTTTTACACGTGTTCCCTATGATATTATTGTTTTGAATAGTGAGTAGCTGTTTGCAATAAATTAAACGATGGCACTTAGGGAGTCCTAGGTGCAAAGCTGAGGTTGGCAGGCTTAACTGTGAATGACACTGTGTTGCTGCTGGCAGAGAGGAATGGAACTAACTGGAGAGGGTAGTAGGTGAAAAGAGGGAAATTATAGGTGACGGTCAGGTGATGGTTTTCGAGAGCAGAAGCTGAAGTGGCTGAACTTGCAATACCCTTTAAACTGCCCACAGGATAAGACTGCCAACTGGGACTGGATCACCGCGAGATAGTTTCGGGAAGTGAGATGATAAGAAATAAAGGAGGTTTCATATATGAGAACAGTAGTGTGGGACAGTGGGAGGGAGATCAAAGAAAGGGCAGTACGGGTCCGGGGAACACAGGTCGTTGGATGATTGGAAGATCACCATTGTTGAATGGCAGGGCCGCAGGAGAGTGAACATGAAATGAAAAAAGGGGAGTCTGAGATATAACATTCGGTAGGAAGAACTTTAGAAAATAGTATTAAAGGTTTTCGTAAAACGTCACCATAAAATTCGCAAAATTGTGGTTTTAGAGGAGACATACATAAATGGGTTATCTATTTATAACACTATTAAGATTGAAATAAGTCGATCCAACTCTACAGTACATCACTGTCTAGACTCTCGAACACGTCCACGTCTTTCATAGCATAAGACAGACTGTCTTAACCTTGCTCGAGGGTTGAGTAGTAGGCCTCTACAGGCGAGACAGGGTTGAGGAGGGACTGAAGGGACTAGGCCGTAAGGGTATCCGCGGTACTTAATTATTATTCAGGGTGCGAAGCTTTAATCTGCAACAAATCGAAAATCCTCGACGGTGTAGCCTAGTAGGTGATAGACATATGAATGAGATGTTATAATTATATGAGAGTTACATTCCCGGCTCCACATTCCCCTTTGCAGGCACTAGTGTCGAAAAACGATCCCGATTATATAATCATTATATATAACGTATGAATGTTGACATACGATACATAACTCAAAATTTCCTACAGGTGGATTATAATATGTGAGCCAAGGAAATTTGTTGTACAGTTGCAGACACATGAAACAGACACACTCAAACTGGGCCCCTTATCAAGCACAGAATAGGACGCGTCGCCTCTACACACCACGTCTTATTATTATACAGGTGTGTCTGTTTCATATGTCCGCAACTGTACTTGGCTCAAAAGACTCCAAACTTGTTGTGTATAATTATGTTATTGTTTGCTTGGTACTGGTAGTCTCATCTCATGCATAGTAAGAAAGGTTTACTTCAGGATAATAATAATAATAAACTTCGGATTATGTAGTGAATGTCCTGACGTCATTTGTAGGGGCAATATAACGGTTCTGAAAATAATAGTTCAGTGTTTGTTGACGTGTGGACTATTATTCGAAAGGTTTACCTCAATGTATAGGAAGTTTTAACTGTGTAATGGGATAACGCAGTTTATATAAATGTTACTTAAAACTCTCTTACAATGTCATTTTCAAGTTAAGCATAGTCTGTAATAATTTGTGTTTCTATTACTTTTTATTCATTATAATTGTCAGCTAAACCGTAGTTCTTAAAGTCTGAGTGAGAAGATTCGGACAAACAGCCTACGTTGCGTATGTTTCTCAAGAAGTTTTACCAGATCAATCGGGTGAAATAATCCCAAATACAACAAATAAAATGAGAATGAGAATGAACTAAATTTAGATATGTGCTTAGTATGAGTAAAGGATGAATTTAGTGTGAAATTAAGGAAATAAAAGGCTTACTGAAGGCAATATATGTAAGTGTTATTGTAGTTGAGTGTTGGTAATAGTGGTGCCGTGTGGCTACCCAGCAGGCTTCAGAGGACGTGTCAAGTGATAACACCCGCTGCTTCTCTCACATTTTTTCCCCGTTGGCAGTGCGCGTAACACCGTACACCACTGGATTGCTTAGATTTTATATTGATGAGTGATTAAGACGGTCCTGTGAGTTGTTGTGAAGGAGATATGGGATCTAAACAAGAGTCAGGATGGGTGGGGAGGATAGTGTTATTGGTCCTGTCACAGCTGATAGTCTACAGTCAAGCCTTTTACCTTCCCGGCTTGGCTCCTGTCAATTACTGTGCTAAAGGAGTCATTGATGTCCAGAAATGTCAGGTAAAGTAAATTATGTGATCCTTTGGAGGTTAAATGAAATGAGTGTATGTGGTGGAATAGCTTAAGTTAGGTTAGACATACTATGGGCCGTATTCAAGAACATTTGTGGTGTATTCGATGTTGTGGTACCGGTACGATGGCTCTATTATTTGTCTATGGAGTTATCATACCGGCACCACCCCATTGTATACACCACGGATGTTCTTGAATATGGCCCATCCACCCATACCATATTCGTGCTTATGAGTCATGTCGTTGTGGTATTCAGTTTAACATTACTATCGGACAATACACAACCCTAGTTGACCAAAATGTTAAATTTTTACACGTTGCCACAACAGGACTTCATAGGATAAATATATAATTCCTAGAAGGATTTAGTGTGATTTGAGTGATGTTGACCTTCGTTCCTTTAGGAAATGGAGATAGCCCCCCTCCCCCACATCCAACAATCTTGGGGGAGAGCCTGGGAAATCAGGGTTTTTGGGTGGGGGGGAAAACTCATAATATAGTATATTTACCTTTCTAGATTACACTCATGACATGCCATAAATGTCAAAAAGTGGAAAACCCGAGCCAAGTTTCGGCAAAAGTTGGCTCAGGTTTTCCAATTTTCAACAAGCATGAATGTGGAAAACTGGAAAACCTGAGCCAAGTTTTGTCTGACCCAACCTGTTACAGAATTAAAAAGACCTTACCTGACCTAACCTAACTTAACCTTGCAGGGAGTATCCTTCAGGACCTAACCTTGGCATCCTTTGGAACCTACCCTTGGCATCCTTTGGTCTTAACCAGAGCATCAATTTGTTACAGAATGAGAAAGACCTTACCTGACCTAACCTAACCTAGAAGGGGGCATTCTTCGGAACCTAACCTTGTCATCCCTCGGTCTTAACCAGAGCATCAATTTGTTAAAGAATTAGGAAGATCATATCAGACCCCTTGTCTTATACACCAGTTTACCTTAATTGGAAGCAAAGGATGTGGAAGGTACTAGTTCTTGAGGAGTTAACAAGTTATGGCTGGCATTGTCTTCTGGTAAAACTTCGTGAGCACGTAGGAAATATAATGCTAGTTTCTCTTGTTCGTAAAACCGAGCAACAGGGAGCCAAGGGTGATATGAACAACCTGCACAGATAGATGGCATACATGGAATGGCAGCATAAATGTATGGAGAATGAGGTATCTGTGACGTAGTCACGTGTTGCAGGTCTGTGATTGGTCGATAACGACAAGGTAGAAGTCTGTCAAAAACTAATTGGTTGGATTTGGGTTAAAGTTTAAGAATCTCCCACCAGGTAGCATTGCGGGCGTCATGGTTACCATAGACAACCGGTTACAGATAACCAGCTGACCTGTGTTGTGGATAGTGCTGTGTCCAATATTCATGTTTGTCATATATTGTGAGAAAGCAATTTATTCCTGGTTTCTGCGGACCACAGATCACAATAATGTGCTCCTCTTTGTTACCTTGTCATCTTCCTCACCAAAACTATGTATGGGTATGGTAATAAATTAATGAAGTCTAGTCTCATAACTGTCACTTCAGCAAAAGTGCTTTCAAGCAATGTAGGGAAACTTTTCATTGTAGGGAAGTTGACTACATACAGTAGGCTACCTCTTTATTGATCTCAAAGTCTCATAGGTAGAAGGACACTTGGTTATGTTTCAATTCTTGCCCAGGTAAAGAGTTCCCTGGAGAAGACATTGTTTCAGTACTATAGTGTTAATGTTATACTATAATATTCTTCTCTTTTTCAGAGTGACATACCTCTGTTTGTGAATAGGCTGAACTCCGAGGAGTCTGTTATCCCATATGAATACAGCCAGTAAGTGCCAGCCTTTGTTGTTTTTGTATCTTGTAGCAGGATTTGGTGTTGATATTATTAAATTTAATGTGTAATACAGGGATAGTAGTCTACAGTGTTCAATTAATTATGATTTATTTGTCATTTATTTAAGGAGTGCCTAATGGTGATTGCAAAGGAAACCACAAATACAGTATACACTTATGTACTGCAATTCTCTTCTACAGTATATTTATTTTGTTTTTAGAAGCCTTTCCCATGTAGACATGTGTTATCCTCCCATTACTTGTTGATGCCATTCCTCATACATTATTTATCTGAACTACCGGTGTTTGGCCGATACCATTTGACATTTTAGTACAGTACAGTATACTGATATTGTTTTTTCGGATTTCTAATAATAAAGTTATTAAAGCTGACAGTCCGAACATTGATATATGGGATTATTATGGAACTTGCAACTCTCATTCCAAATTTTACATCGTGGGTTAGTAGAAAAAATAATTGATGTTGCCTTCATTACAGCTTTGACTTCTGCCAAGCAAAAGATAAGTTTGATACAGTGGTGGAGAACTTGGGTCAGGTTGTATTTGGAGAGCGAATTCAAGCATCGCCATACAAAGTAAGTTTATTTGTTTCTTTTGTTATTCATCCCAGCATAAAACTTAAGGTCTAATCATGTTTGGGTGTATTGCATGCAATTGATAGTAAAGTGTACAGGAGTAGTTGTGGAGTGGATGCTCAAGTTCATGGCTGAACAGTACTGTACTGTCAAATGCTTACCTGCACACGTGATTTTACAGCATCAACATCACTGTGTGGGGAGCTACCGTATCTTATCAGTCTTAGATGAGGATATATACTTCTGCTTCCCCCTTCCTTATGAACGGTTGAATGTATGACAGTAGTAAGGGTGCCAAGAAGAGTGGGAGAGTGAGAGAGTATAGCATAAGACATGTATGGAAAAAAATTAGTTATCTTAAATGTAGGAAAGTTTTATCATTATTTTACTGTACCTGTACTGTATAGTGTTTTTTTTTTTTTTCCATTATCTTACTGTGTGATCATTGTTGAACCCTTTTCTTTTTCTAGTTCAAAGCAATATGTCATTTTCACACTTTATTCATTACAGCTTGAGTTTATGAAAAACCTGAAATGTGAGAAAGTGTGTGATGAGAAGGTGTATAATCCTAAACTCAAGGAGGATAAGCAGAAATTGAATGACCTGAAGAGAGCAATGAATCTCAACTATTACCACCACTGGATAGTAGGTAAGTGTTTGTATATTGTCATATGTAACCCTGATATGAACCTTCCTTCATCCCATATCCCAGATTAGTTTATCAGTTTCTTCTTCTATTCTATAGATCTGATGCCTCGTTCCCTCAGGGAACTCCCCCCCCCCAAGGTGTGGCCATGGCAGAAGAGTCTCCAGTTTTCCCTGGTCCAACACTCCCTCCTTACTTGGGCAAGCTCTCCTCTGCCCCTCACGTTTCTCTTCCTCACGTATCCTACTTTTCTTGTTTGTTCTCCCATCTGAGAGTTGGTCTGCCTCCCTCACCAGGTCCCACAACTTCACTTCCATACACCTTCTTTGCAATCTTCACGTCTTGCATTCTCTCCACATAACCAAACCACCTCAATGTATTATGCTTTACCCTCTCAACCACTCCACACACAATACCAATTGCCTTCTCATGCCTACCACATCTCTCATACACACTTTCTTTACTTTCTCCATCCCACATGTTCCTTTCAAGTAACTCATTTCCTCTGCACCTATTCTAGACTGGTGAGCCCTACTCCATGGCCATTACTCCGACGCATATGTCAGTGTTGTCAGGATTATACTATTTCGTAGTCCCCTTTTCACTTCCATGCTTACACTTCTACCCTTCATGATTCTCCCCAGTGATCCTATAACCTGTACCCCTCACTGCTCTCTCCCTCATTTCTCCTTCCAACTGCCATGTTTACACTGAACTGTTCCCAAGTACTTAAACTCCCTCACCTCCTCCATCCTCTCAACCCCTAGAGTTATCTCACACTTAGTCCCAGTTGTCACTCCCATTCTATAGTGTGTAGCAAGGTCAATCACTTCAGTTTCTGCCCTCTCAAATATCATCACCTTACTTTTACCAACATTCACCTTCAACTTCCTTCGATTACACTTGGACTGAAACTCATCCACCACCCTCTACAACTCCCTCTCACTCTCGGCCATCAACACAGTATCATCAGCAAATAAGCTTGCCACCAAGGACCAATTTACTCCATTCAGTCTCAGCTTGGCTCCCAGGCCATCCACTTTGGCCTTCATCTATATTTACAACCATCAATATAGACATAGCACACCCTTGTCTCAACCCTACACAAATATCATTATTATCACTCAGATCCCCCTCTACCCGCACACACAGTTTCTTCTTATTGTTAAATTTCTTTCTTTCATACAGGCAGCAGAAGTCCACAAATCAGTTTGCAGCTATCACTTGATCCTCAGTTTTGAAGCATCCAGTATTTGACTGTTTATCTTAGTGGTACTGTATAAAGCTCTTTTATTCACTGTATTGTGTAGGTCTGATGTGTTGCTTCCTCTGGGAACTCCTTCCAATGGGGTGGCCATGGCAGAAAAGTGTTTAGTTATCCCTGTCACTAGATATACACTGACAGTTTTAGCATCATTATTTACTGTGTTTTTGGTTTCTTTGCTAGACAACATGCCTGTCACATGGTGCTACATTGTTGAGGGTGGCAGTGTGTTTTGTGCTACTGGCTTCCCTGTGGGCTGCTTTGTTGACTCTTCCCATCGACCCAAAGATGCCTGTGTCATGGATGTAAGTATAGTAATGTTGTAAGCTAGTATTATGTAGGAGTGTACAGTATAATTAATGAGAGGTCTAAGACAAAAACATGCTTGGACAAAGATAGATAGCACATAGGCCTATGCTTCATTGATGTGAAGCCTCACATATTACAGATGTACAGTATTTGTAACTTTGAATCGGTTGGAATGAAAAGTTGTTCTTTGAGTGATGTGGATAAGGGTATGTATTTCAATTTGTGTTGACTGGTATGAATGTTTTTGGCAAATATCAAACAGATGTTGCTCAGATGGTCTTCTGTTTTAAATTTGTTATTTACTAATAAGGGATTGCATAAGAAAGCATGGATTAGAAATGGACAAGGCAAAAAAGTTATTATTAATAGGATAGGAGAAGTGTATGTTAAGACTGGCAGTCCAGTTTTAGCTTGGCAGTCCAGTTTTTAGAGGGAAGGTGTCTGAGTGGTTAGTGTTCTGGACTTGGTCGGTAGATCAAATCCTTTCAGGTGAGGGGCTGAGAATATTTATTCTTCCAGATCGAGTTTCAGGCACTAAATATAAGGCCACCGAACTTCATAAAACACTCTGACTGGTACCATAACAGCTGCAATATTTGGAAATTACCCTCCTTTCCCTTCCTCTGTGGCTGGGTGCTAGTTTGGAAGTGAGTGTGTGTGTGTGTGGGTAGCAGTTGACCTGGGCCACGGTAACGGACTTGGTGAAGCCTATGGACAGTGTCAACATTAAAAAAAAAAAAAAAAAAAAAAAAAATTCAGGGAATAGCTCCCTCCACCAAGGGTGAAAGAATTGACTGCTGTGGATCTGTGTATTGTAATTGTGAGTGAAATTGACTGAAAAATTTGTGGGTTTGTAAGGGAGGGTGAATGTTAGTGTGGTCCATTTCAATAAGTTGTTGTAGAAGTTCCTCAAGCTGTCTGGCCGAGCAGCCTCGAGCTCATCAGGATGGCCATGGCCTGTGCCGGGCTTTCCCACAGTGCCCTCAGAGAGTGTGTGTTGTGTTGTTGGCGAGTGTGGTTGTGTACATTGCAGTCTTCCATAATGTGCTTAATAGAATGGGGTGCTGTGTTGCATCTCGGACAGGCATCTACAATGGCTCCATCCAGCTACTTCTGATATGTCAGAAGGGCTGGGTGGTGGCCACATCGCACCCTGGCCAGGTGTACTCTGTCCTCACAGGGAAGGAAGGATTCAGATGGGTGGATGTCGGGAGGTCGTGCATGCAGCTGAGTGTTGTTCTTGAGTGTTTGGATGGATTTGTGAGTTAATTGAGTATGGATATGTTTCTGGAGACTGGTTTGGGGTGGGCAGGGTGTAAGAAATTATAGTATTTGTGTATGGTATCGTGTACTGGGTGTTGTTTTGATGTTCCTTGGCATCTCTGGGTGTTTTGCCATGTAGTGTAGTGGGTGGTGTGGGTTTGTAGAGGCTGCAGCAAGTGTTTGTGTGCCTCTCATATCAAGGTGGTCCTTGATCTTGAGGACTTTGGTTTCATAGTGTAAGTTGTCTGTAGGTTTGGTAGCTGTGCAGCCTGTGATTATCTTTAGGGCTCTATTCTGTATGGTCTGAAAGATATTGAGATGAGTCTCAGTGAGGTTTGAGGCCCAGGCAGGGCTTGCATAATCCTTCACTGATCGGATATATTGTTTGTACACTATGGTTGTGGTTTCTTTGTTGTGTCCAAATGTTGTGCTGGCAAGTGATCTGAGGGCTATAACCCTTTGCCTGCATATTTTTTGATTGCCGAGATATGTTGTTTGAATGTCCTAGATGTGTTGTATGTTATGCCAAGTATTTTGGGTGTGTGTGTGGTATAGGTGTGTTGTTTATGGTGAGGTGTGGTGTGTAGCGGTGTTCTGCATGTCAGTTGGTGAGAAGGGGAACAGTTGACCTGGTGGGTGCTATTTTAAGTCTGTTTGTGGTTAACCAGGCATTAAGTGTGTTGAAGTAGGGTTGGAGGATGTGAGTGGCTGTGTCTGCATTTCTGTGTGTACTTGTGATTGTTATGTCGTTGCGTAGGAGTCTACATGTATTTGTGGTGCCTGGGGTGTTGGTAGGTCTTGCATGTATAAATTGAAAAGAGTGGGTGATAGAACAGAACCTTGGGGGACACCGTTGGTGAAACTTTTAATGTTAGATGACTGACCAGTAAGAGTAACATGGCCACTCTTCCTCCCAAGAAGTTGGCTAGCCATCTTTTTGTGTTGTTGTGCATGTTTGTCTTATATATTTTGTTTGTGAAGTTGTGTCGGGGGATGGCATCGAATGCTTTACTGACGTCCAATGTGGCGAGGAGTGTTCTGTGAGGGGGTTTATCTGAGTTGATGCTGTCATAGATTCTTTGTGTGAGGTCAGTGAGAAGGGTGTTTGTTGAGTGTAGTGGTCTAAAACTGTGTTGTGAGGGTGCAAGGGGAATGAGTGGTGTGATTAGACTGATGATGAGGACCACTAAGTAATCGGTCCCACTTTCAGGCTTTTCTGATTTCTGTTTCCACCCTTTGGAAAGAGGGTATTGGAGTAATTTATGTTGGTTCTACTGTGGAAGCTTGTGAAAATGACAGGAAACAACTTTGGTTGAATTATTACTGAGGGTAGATAGATATTTTATTTTAAAATCTGGATCAAAGCTTTGGTTGTTGAAACCAGAGCATGTAAAAGATGTCTACTGAATGCATTTTTGTAGTGTTCTGCTTATCGTTTAATGCCAGAATATTATCATTTGTATATAAAATTAGTTTAACCCCATTCATTCAGGATCCACCAGTCTAGAATAGGTGCGGTGGAAATGAGTTACCTGAGAGGAGCATGTGGCCATACCAGGTGGGATGGAGAAAGTGATGTGAGTGTATAAGAGATGTGATATGTGAGAAGGCAATTGGTATTGAGTGTGGGGTGGTTGAGAGGGTGAAGTGTAATACATTGATTTGGTTTGGACATTTGAAAAGAATGCAAGATGTGGAGTTTGCAAAGAATGTGTACGGAAGTGAAGTTGTGGGACCTGGTGTGAGAGGCAGACCACCGGTCAGATGTGAGAACAGAGTGAAAGAGTACGTGAGGGGTAGAGGAGGGCTTGACCAAGTAAGGAGGGAGTGTTGGAACAGGGAAAACTGGAGACACTTCTGCTGTGGCCACCCTTTTGGGGGGAGTTCCCAGAGGGAACAAGGCATCAGAGCTATAGATACAGGTAGATAGATAGATAGATTTAGGTTCCCTATTTCCAGGGATTCACCCTGATAGAGTGGGATCATCTCTGACAAATGAAATTTAAGTTCAGCCAAAGTAAAGTAATGATAATGGAGTCACCATGCTGAAGTGAAGGGTATGATTTCATGTTACTAATTGAAGAATTTCGTCAAGTCATAATATATTATAATGTAATAATAAGCGGTGATTTCTGCAGAAACGTTACAAGGAACGCAACACCTACTACTTGTTCAACCACTTAGACCTGAACATCACATATCACAGTGGACGAGGAGAAGATTGGGGCTCAGCCTTCCAGGATCGTGGTGGTCGCATCATCTGTGAGTTTTTTGTATACGCTTGGCTATGTCTTTACCAATATAAGCATAATACAGTAAAAGTCCCTTAATCCGGAAGGCAGGGGGGTTTGAGACTTCCGAATTAGCGAAAATTCCGTGTTATCGAAAAATACCCCCCAAAATACGTATAAAATACTTTTATTTTTTTTTAAATACAGGTTTCCCTGTCGCACGTAATTTCTGAGGTAGGGAGGGAGTGGTGGGAGGATTGCAGCTGTTAGTTTCTGCTTGACAAAATTTTTCTAACTTCACCTTTAAAATTTCCCTTTTTACCTCAATAATTCCCTTTTTATTCTTGAACAATTATGGACTTTTTAGTACTTCATCTGGTAGAAATTTCCCTGGTTACTCTTGAACAATCTTTATATAATTTCCCTGTGTGGACTTCAAAATTCCCAAAAACAGAGAAATTTTGTAGTCGACACAGGGAAATTATATAAATTTTTTCAAGAGTAAACAGGGAAATTTCTACCAGATGAAATACCAAAAAGAAAGACTGTCAATTTTCAAGAGAAGAGTAAACAGGGAATTATTGAGGCAAAAAGGGAAATTCTGTTGTTGAAGTTGGGGAAATTTTGTGCTTCACACCTGGCAACACTGGCTGTCACATGTAATTTATAAGTGTCGGGAGGGGGTGGTGGAAGGAGGATGATCGCAGCTGACACTCGTAATTTAATGTCTTATGAGATCTCAACTTGTCAGTGGGCTTCTCCGGTGGTTTATTAGGAGCCATGATGAATACTGTAGACACCCACAACACTGAATTATATCCCGGGAGGTTATTTTTTTTTTTTTTTTTTTTTATATATATATACACAGTATTTATGGGTAAAATTGGTGAGCCCAAAAAGTTCCGGGTGAGCGAACATTCCGAGGTATAGACCTCCGGATTAAGGGACTTTTACTGTATATATATATATTTTTTTTTTTTTATTCTATAAACTGTTAAGCTTCAGCCTCGATGGAGGGAAGCATAAAAGTAGTTTTCATTCTGAAGACCTGTACTCTGAAATACGTTCTTTGAGGATAGTGATAAGGATCTGATACATAAGGTACAAAAGAAAAGAAGACATACATTTGAAGTTTCCCTCTGTTCCCCCAAAAGCATTTGTTAGATTATGCTGGGGTTACAAAGCAGTAAACTTTCTGTTTTTGCTTTAATATGTACACAGTTGTATTCTTACTCAAGACTAGTCATTATTTGCACAGACAAGCTTTCTTATGAAAGGTCAGCATTATTTTTGGCTAAATCTACTTCAGATATTTGGGAATGCACCTCATCAGCAAAATAGAGGGAGGGAGGGAGGGGAAAATTTTCAGACTCGGAGTTACTACACATGAATCTGTATATTGTAGCTTTGTTATGTACTTTGGACTGTTGTTTATCCCCAGATGTCTTTTCTTTTGGAAAAAAATTGGTAACTTAGAATACGGATATTTCAGCTGTCCGTGTCACGCCAAGGAGTATCAATCATAAGGGAGCAATAAATGAGGAGTCGTGTACAAACAACCCTGAGGTAATGGGAATCCCCAGTGAATTTGAGGACGAAATTAAGATCACCTTCACCTATAGTGTCACTTTCACAGTAAGTATATATCAGAATTACATTGCATCTCTACCATCAAAGTTAAAGTTGAAAGGAGGTTATATTTTTTATAGTGTGCCTGTGTATGTGTTTAATCCCTCTGCCAATGAAGTTAGAGAAGGTATGTTCTTGCTTCCTATTGTGTGTCAGTCTGTACGCAAGATATCAAAATTATGAACCTATCCTGTGTGCTTGACATGCACCATAAAATGACAAGTGTACCAATTTATGTTTATCAATGTGTGAAGTTGTGAATCAGTGATGTTTATAATGACAGTATGTTATTTCTTATATTTTTTATACTACTGTACTTGTTACATCTTTATCCACATCACCAGCAAGGACCTGAAAACATCCGGTGGTCATCTCGATGGGACTACATTCTGGACTCAATGCCTCACACCAACATCCAATGGTTCAGTATCCTCAACTCACTTGTCATTGTCCTCTTCCTGTCGGGCATGGTTGCCATGATCATGCTACGTACTCTGCACAAGGACATTGCCCGCTACAATCAAGTACGTGTCTTAATTTATTAAAGTATGCATTACTCTGTCTCCCATTTAATTAGGAATGCAATAATGGGCAAAGCAACTGAAAACACTTTGAAGGAGGCATTATTATAGCTGACTGTTTTTGCAGACATACCATGAATTGCTTTATATTTGATTAGAAGTGGAGGATATTTAGTGAGTTTAGATAATATAATGCATATTTCTATGGGCAAAAATGCACCACGTTTCATCCAGTTGATGTCAGACCTTAAGTGAATTATTACTTTTTTAGATATTGTATTGTGTTTTTGGCATGCTTAACACATATTTAGAAAGCTGTGAAATTATATAAGGTAACCAGTTTCTTTTAGCCATGATTATACCATTCCACAATAATAGATTGACTTTTTGTTTTGTGGTGTTGTAGATTGAGGCAGGAGAAGATGCTCATGAGGAATACGGGTGGAAACTGGTGCATGGTGACGTGTTCAGACCACCTCGCCGGGGCATGCTGCTCTCTGTCATGGTTGGTTCAGGAACACAAGTCTTCATCATGACCCTTGTCACACTCTGTAAGTACTGTACCGGATACTGGTATGGGTGAAGTTAATGAGGGATTTTATGGTGTGATATCGACAAGTTGGAGGTTATTTATTCCTCCTGTATGTACCACTAAACAGCACCTATGTTGATTGTCTGTTTTGTTCTTTGTTTGGAGAAATTAATATTCTAGTATGTCATTTTTTTTTATGTACTACAAAATAATATATGTACTGTAATAGGAGCTTAAATACTTTTTTTTTTTTTTTTTTTTTTTTTGCTCACTTCATAGTTAATATGCCTTTTATAGTGCCAGTTGGTGTGAGACCATCACCATGTTACATTATCAGTTAAAGTGAAAGCATGAAGTGTAACCTCCCTGTAACCATTTGCCCATAGGGAGTCCTTTGTAGAATGGAATGTGGCATGTACTGAACATTATAATAATGAAGGGCTTCTTTGCATCTCTTAGTCTGTACTGAATACATTTTGTTTAGACCTGCAAACATAAGAAAGTCTGTAGTTGAGGCACCAGCTGCTGAAAACTTCTATTATGTGTTCATCCACTTAAAGTTAGGTGGCTTATTCTGAAGGAAATAATGGAAAACCCAGTCCTACTTTCTCTTATATTTCCATATTTTCACCATTGTGTGCAGTATCCCAAGTCAAAGTATACAGTAGGCTAACAATGAGTGTGGTTGACAAAAAACAAACTTGACTCTACTAAGTATGGATAACATGTTTTGTGATGCATTAAGAAGTAATGAGTTTTCTCTAATTTTGGTAAGAGTATGATAGGTATTCCAGAGCTATTCCACTGAGAGGGGTAAATTAATCAAACTCATGTGGTAAGTGTCATAGAGCTGAAGCCTATTTAAAAAAAAAAAAATTAAAGCTTTGCGAGTACATCATTTGAAAGCTTGTGTGATTTGCATTCCTGTCGCTTAAGGCGATTTTCAGTGTGGCAATATATTTCCGGCAATTTTAATAGTGTCTGGTCACACGAGCTAGCCGAATTTTGAAGCGTATTTTGGCATTTCGGTGGTGGGGCGAGTCGTAATCGAAAAAGTGCACCATTGGAAACTTGCCAGGCAAATCCTCGCGTCACATTCGTCAGCACACATCAACAATCCCTGATCTGCAAGCATCTGAGCTCCACTTCTGAAGTTGTTGTCGATGAACTTTATTTGTTTTCCCGCCAAACGGGACTGCTGCATCCTTTTGGTCGATGTTTGTCATTTCAGCAGCACACATGTATTTTAATATAATTTTCTAGGCTTAATAACATTACAGATGGATGATCAGCGGCAATTTTTGTTCTCAAGATCGGCAACACAAGCCGAGCAGGATCGTATCGCTGAAAATTGCCGAAATCTCAACAATTCCAGCCGAGATTTGACAGAGTTGATGTTGCCGGAGATTTTATTGCCGAAAAGGTTGCTCGTGTGACCACGCCTTTAATAGTTTGTTGTTTTTGTACCCTGGTAGCCAATTAATGTCCACAGTTTAAGCATCATATGTCATTTACTTGACTGATGTCTTACTATTAACTACTATACTGGGTGGTAATCTTTGAATAATCACAATAATCTGCTTTGATCATTTACCATCAGCTGCAGGCAAGAATACTATAGCAAGTGTTGTCATCTTTTGTCCCCTTCAGTCTTTGCTTGCCTGGGATTCCTGTCCCCTGCTAACCGTGGGGCACTCATGACATGTGCAATGGTCCTGTACGTGTGTCTGGGCTTCCCCGCTGGCTTCGTGGCTGCCCGACTCTACAAAAGCTTTGGTGGAGAGAAATGGAAAACCAATGTCCTCCTCACCTCCATGTTGTGTCCTGGGTCAGTACATCCTGAGATAGGTGTGCAAATATAATGGTGTTTAAGTTTATGTTAATCCATTGAACATACATTTACAGCTTTTTGATGAGTAATTATTAAAACATGTTCAAAACAGTTATACAGTAAAACCTCTCGGATAGCGGTTTCACGGATAGCGACAGGATAGAAACATTTCCAGGCACAGCGGATAGCGATTAATGCACCGGGGATAGCGACTTTAGCAAGGCTAAGCCAGCGGACTACGGGTGGTGGTGTTGCCAATATCAGATATTGGCAACCCTGATGCCACGTGCATAATGATAGTCAATGTTTCCACTATTTTAAACTTTAAAGTCACTTTTTGTTGGCTCTTGTTGCTGAAGTGGTGTCTACGTGTTAAGGCTGCTGGATTCTGTACTGTAGGCTAATAGCTAAACATGGCACTGGCATTGCTAGTGAAAATGAGGGAGACAGAAGAGACATCAGAGAGAGGAGGGTGCGGGCACCCAGTAGACTGAAACTAAACTTGATTCGTCATGTCACCTCAACAAATGCACTCGAAACCAGTACCAGGTAATTTTATACCTTCTTGCATGTCAAATATATTACTTTTAAGTATGTATATGTGTGCTTGGTTATATATGGGTAAAAATTTAAAGTTGGGGGTAATTTGAAAAAATGTCCAGACTAATTTATTTTCATTTAAACTTTGCCCCGCGGATAGCGACTATTTCGCCAGACTACATGTGACGCATCTGCGAGGTCTTACTGTATAATGTTTTGTCTGCTGTTCTATTCTTTGTATTAAACATGCCTGTATATAGTTACAGGAATGCACCCTTTCATACAACTCTTGAATATTAGTGGCCAAAGAAACTTTGGTGTTATCTTATACAAGTGATAAATTCTTTATGAGTAGTTTACCATTAGCAGAGCTTAACTTTTAACTGCCATAGCTACACTACCAAATGGCCAATAGTTTTTATACAGTGCAGTGCTCAGGATGACAATAATGTTATTCACTCATTGGGCAATGGTGTTTCTTCTTTAAAGAATTGTATAATCATGCAAAATTGTCCTAATTATTATTTATTCTTGTCTTATCATAGATACTTTTCAAACTTGTTGCAATAATTTGTACCATAGCAGTGTTGCTGCCTCAGACAATCTTTGGCTGAACATTTTATTAGTGTCAGATTAGTGAAAGAGTTCTTTCGCAAAAGCCAGATACTGAAGCTTGCATTTTCATTGTGTAAAGAAATTATTCATGCAGAGTATTTTGTTTTCATTTTGTTTTTCATGATAGGTTAAATTTATGAGTTATTGATTAATAACAGATATTTTTCATTCATTATATGCTTCTATAATTTGTATGCATTCAGAATTTATCTTGTTTTGAAAGGTTACAACTGATTGTATTTTCAGTTGTGTTTTCATTGTTTTATTTAGATGAATGTGGTAATCAGACAGTATATTTGTATTGATTTAACCACAACTTGAATTATATTTGCATTCTTTGACATGCCTCTCATTCGCAGGTATTGCAACTAAAAATATATTCATGAATATTTCAGTATTGTGTTTGCATTGTTCTTCCTGATGAACCTGATTTTGTGGTACAAGGGTTCAAGTGCTGCCATACCTTTCACCACACTGCTGGCTCTCCTGGCCCTCTGGTTCCTGGTTTCCGTCCCTCTCACCTTTGTTGGTTCCTTCTTTGGTTACCGCAAGAGAGTAAGTGATAGTCCAAAATAGGGTATAATTATTCTGAAACGACACTAGATTAGATCCCTGGTTCCGGATCACTGTACCTTTTGTGTCTTGGTAATATAGTAAGGAATTATTGTAATTGCTGCAGTAGTTTTGGTTGGAAGATTTTATGAATTTTTTTCCCTTGAATTTTATAGTGTTGAGAAGCCCATGTTGAATTGAAGTGTCCTTACACTTAAGTACTTGTTGTAGTGGTTAGAAAGCTTTTAAAAAAATTAGAATATTTCTTAATTCATTGGAATGGCTAGATATTTTAGGTCAAGTTACAAAACATTTTTCACTCCTCTTTCTCTTGTGCTGTCTTTAAGGGGGTAAATCTTTTTTGATACATTGGAGTGCCTTGATTCCTCCAAAGTATGCCAGGAAACAGGACCAGAAGAGCAAAAATAATGGTGTTCTGTTGCTTGGAATTGTTTGGAGGACTTAGTTGCTCCAGATTTACCAACACAAAACTTCCCCCTTAAGTGGAAGATGAAACTGTATTGCTAACTCAAACATTTTCTTGAAATCACATGATAATAATGACCCATCATCTTGAAAAGTCATGTGAAATTGGTGTCTTTACTCTCTTTACTTGTTGCAGTGCCTAGAAAACCCAGTGCGCACCAACCAGATCCCTCGGCAAATCCCGGAGCAAAGTATATACACACAACCACTCCCAGGCATCATCATGGGCGGCGTCCTTCCATTTGGCTGCATCTTTATCCAGCTCTTCTTCATCCTCAATTCCATCTGGTCCTCACAAACCTACTACATGTTTGGTTTCCTCTTCCTCGTGTTCCTCATCTTGGTGGTCACGTGTTCAGAGACGACAGTCCTTCTCTGCTACTTCCATCTCTGTGCTGAGGTGAGCCTGGTTAAAGAGACCTATGATGTTATTTGTGATTTGAATGCTGCTAATTTCTCCAAATTATGCCACAAAATGAGGGGAGAATGTCTGGCCTTCACCACTGCTAAGATACATTTCAGAGAGTGCATTGGGCTGCTAAATATTTTGATTTCAGTAATGATGATATTAGCATTAAAGTTTAATTCTCTGGTCAGTAGATAATTAGAATGTTTAAATTTCAATGCTCTTGATTCAGTGTTATTTTAACCCATCAGGAGGCAGGTAACAGATAGTTGTGACATCTAAAATATACTTGGCTTAAGTTAAGGGCTAATGATTAATTTCTTTTTATTGTAAAAAAGTATAAAGTTCTTGCAATTAAGACTTGGGGAAACTTTACTTTGAAAATTTAATTTATTCACTTTTAGGTGGATGGAAATTTAGGGCTATAAGTAAATTTTTACATGCAGGAAAGTTTTGGAACTTGTGTGGGTTATTCTTGCACTGCACAGTGGTATTATCATAATCAATGAGGTTGAGGTGAATGCCACTGCACAGTAGTTACTGTTGGTATTGGGGAAAAATATCACCACTGAGACGTACCCCTCCTCAGGAAGGGTAGGTATGCCTCACCTTGCCTCCATGTGGCGACCTCAAGTAACACTTCCTTTTTTTAGTGTAAGGGGAAGGGGAGTAGGGATGAGTGTGGTAGCTATAGGGGAATAAGCCTTCTCAGTGTACCGGGAAAGGTGTATGGAAAGGTTCATACTGAGAGACTGATGGAAGTAACAGGGAATAAAGTTAGTGAGGAGCAGGGGGGGTTCAGAAAGGGGGGAGGATGTGTGGACCAGATGTTTGCAATAAAATCAACAGTGGAGAATTATATTGGGAAGGGTAGGAAGCTGTATGCTGCTTTCATGGACCTGGAGAAGGCATACGATAAGGTTGATAGGAGAGCTATGGCAGATGTGCTAAGGATTTATGGTGTTGGTGGGCGCTTGCTGGAAGGCATTGAGGCCATTTATAGAGAGGTAAAAGGATGTGTGCGGATAGAGGGTGATGTGTGAGAAAATTTTGATATTTGTGTAGGGTTAAGGCAGGGGTGTGTTATGTCACAATGGCTGTTCAATATCTATATGGATGGTTGTATGAGGGAGATGAAGGCCAAAGTGGATGGCCTATGAGTAAAGCTGAGGTTGAATGAAGTAAATTGGTCCTTGGTGGCAAGCTTATTTGCTGATGATACTGTGTTGATGGCTGAGAGTGAAAGGGAGTTGCAGAGGGTGGTGGATGAGTTTCAGTCCAAGTGTAAGTGAAGGAAACTGAAGGTGAATGTTGGTAAACGTAAGGTGATGGGATTGTATTTGTGAGAGCAGAAATTGAAGTGATTGACCTTGCTACACCCTATAGAGTGGGATTGACAACTGGGACCAAGTTTGAGATAACTCTAGAGGGTGAGAGGATGGAGGAGGTGAGGGAGTTAAGTACCTGGGTACAGTTCTGTGTAAACATGGCAATATGGAAGGAGAAATGAGGGAGAGAGCAGTGAGGGGCAGACAGGTTATGAGATCACTGGGGAGAATCATGAAGTGTAGAAAGGGTCAGATGGGAGAACAGAGTGGACTAGTACGTGAAGGAGAGAAAACTGAATGGCAGAGGAGGACTTGCCCAAGTAAGGAGGGAGTGTTGGAACAGGGAAAACTGGAGACTCTTCAGCTGTAGCCATCCCCTTGGGGGGAGTTCCAGGAGGGTACGAGGCATCAGAGCTATAGTTAGATAGATAGATAGATAGTACAGTAGGTTCGCATATTGCATGTGTTTACAGTAAGCATTTCACCTATTGAGCGACGAACCCCCAAATCAGCCTTTTTTATTTTCTTATGTGCAATACTTCCACAGGGCACGTTTTTGTGGCCAAGAGTGGCCCAAATCCGCAGCCTTTTCCAGGAGCGGGTCTAAATCTGGTTTCCGCATGACACTAGCCACTCCCCCACACCCACGCTACAACCAGCTGCTTCCCCCAGCCACCTTCTCCCTCTCATTTCCTCATGCCCTTTGTACCCCCCTCTCCATTGTTGCTGACTTGTTGCCCCCAACCCTACACATTACCAACCAACATCTGCCTTCACCATGCCAAAGTGGGGGAGGGTTTGTGTGGCTGGAGTATGGGGTGGTCTAAGCTCTGCCCACCAGCCCACATGATTGTGATGTTGTTTCTAGGCTTGAGTCAGTGTTACTACAGTCAATCCCCTATTTCTAGCCCATTCCTTTCCAGTGGTACCATCACCATGGCTGTATCTAGCCCATACAAGCTATTATACGGACTGTGAGGAGTTATGGTGTTTCTTGACGGGCTAACAGCTAAGTCATGCCACTAACCCAGCAGTCATTTTGATGGAGCGATGTCTCACTATCTTCATTATGCGTTCAGTTTTGTCCACCCTTGACTTTGAAGGGTTTATGGACAAAGTGAATGAGATCAACATTGAATGCAGTGCTAGTGGTAGTGGTGGTGTGGCAGCAGGTGAGGGTATTGGTGGTGTGGTGGTGGGTGAGGGTAGTAGTGGCACGACCTTGGGAGGAGCAGCTGCAGTGGAGACCCTGTTATAGTGTCACGGCCAGCCTCAGTACCACATCTATCATTTCTAATGTGCTTTTGTACTGTTATATTTTGGTAACAACTTATATTCATTGCTACTGTGACTCAATCAAACCACAATTACCAAATACTGTTCCCTGCATATTGGCATAAAACATCTGTAAATTGTCAAGTTGAGGCAGTTGCCACCCATGAGTAATTTTTCCCATATAAACTTGTATTCATACTATGCGAACCTACTGTATTGATGTATTTTATGGTCACTTAAGATTTAAAAAAAAACATTATGTCTTTTCACAGGATTATCATTGGTGGTGGCGAAGTTTCCTGACATCTGGGTTTACAGCCTTTTACTTGTTTGTGTACTGTGTACACTATTTTGTAACCAAGCTGAGTATAGAGGGAATTGTATCAACCATGCTTTACTTTGGATACACTGCCATCATGGTCTTCCTCTTCTTCCTGCTAACAGGTAAAAGTATTGTATTACTAGAAATCTCAAAGGTTACTTTTTAACTAAGAAATAGTGTTCATTACAAAGTGTATAATGTGTTTAAATATGTATTGACCTGCATACTTAATTCTAAACATCAGTTTACTATGAAATATTAAACAAGAAAGTTGTACTGTATGTATTTGACCATTGAATTTGTTACATAATTTTGAAGGTGTGTCTACTTACAAAATAATAATAATGTATCTATGAAATGATTTCTTAAACATTGATTCTGTGGGCTACTGAATGTACAACTACATACATGTAATTTTCTGTAAACTTTTTTAATATAGAAGGCTTTCGCATATTCTTTACATACTATATACAGTACTGTCCTAGTGTAGCGAATTTGGTCGTGCACAGACTTATACTACCAATCACTTAGTATCAGAACTTTGCTGAATTTCTTATCACAATACTAATACTTTCTTTAGCTAGTAATGTGCTGTGCCATTTGCATTTCCATTTGTTTGAACCTGGTAACTTGCAAAATTACCAAAAAGTTTACTCCAAGCCACACTCCAGAGCCGACCTTACTTTAATAAGCCCCATCAGTACTGGAATCATAATAAAAATTCTTTACATATTTTCTTCTTAGCCTAATTATTAAACCAACTTGCACACGTGTGTGTCATTATTTTATTTTTTACATCCTTATTTCTCTCACCATCAGTTAGTTACAAATACACTCGATCTCCCCAAGCAACTTCCAACACTTGCAGACAAGTTTAGTGGATAATTATGACTGACATTAAATTATCACTGCTAATAAATTGTAAAAGTAAACCATGATTGGCCAAGTTCATCACCAAGATGTCAGGAGTCTGCATTTAGCTTCTATATGGGTATATTGTACAGTATATGTTACTGAGTCTTTAGGTGACAGCAGTGTAGAAACTGTCCGGCAATTTATGAATAAAAACTTTCATTCATTTCAGGAACAATTGGCTTTGTGGCCTGCTTCTGGTTTGTTCGTAAGATCTACAGCGTGGTCAAGGTGGACTAGTGAGTACCTGAAAGTACAACATCATTGCGTGCATCTGTTGCCAGTCTTGAGGTGAGGAGAGTTTTTAGCTTCATATGTATTATATATATTGATACAGTCAGTTCCCATTAACTCTATGTCTTTCCGGAATTTTTTATGCTGAAACGTACTGATGACGGGTTTGCCCGCCATAGCAAATAACTTATATATTATTAAATGCTTTTTTGCCCGTATTGTATTTGATGACAGGCACTTGGTGTATAAAGAGAGTGTCGGGGGTGGTTAGATGCCACTTCCATCCCTGCTCTCCTGTCAAGCCACTCCCACTGTCTCTCAGAGAATCTGTGGTAGCTACATGGGGGCTGTTGTGCAGAAAAACTATGTTCTTAATTTTGGTATTTTTTACTAGTTTTTTTACATAATAATGCACTTAAACATATGGATAGGAAGGAAATGTATTCAGCTGCGCTGTATAGTAATCAGAAAAATTCTATCCGTATTACTCTTTGTTTGTTGTAGGCTTTTTACAGATAGGGTGTAAATATTTGCTTGCCGGCTAACATTCTACTCACCGTTTATATATTTTACTTTGTTTATTACTTAAATTATAAAACCTAGCATGATATAGTTCAACTTCCATGCATTAAAACAGGATCAGATTCATCTTCCTACAATCATTAGTAGGTGAGATACTAGTGGTAGAATGAAAATATCTATACGCGACGATTCACCAAGTGCCGGAGGAGATGCTGAGCGCGAGCATGGATGTACTGTCATGAGCATAAGTTTCTTTACTCTCCTGGTGAGAGTGAGGTCGAAATCGTTGTTGGAGATGGACTTGACGAACAAAGATGGGCTAGTTCATAATGTTCAGATGATGATTCATGTCTTTAGAGGTGTTCACTTACTTGAATCCAACAACTTTAATGACAGCATGATTTACTAACTCCCAGTGTTTGTTTGCCTGACCCTTCTCCAACCACAACTTCGACCTCACTCTCGCCAAGGGGGTAAAGAAACTTATGCTCGTTACTGTACTATACTGTACTCTGTTTATTCCTAGCTTGCAATTGATGCCTCACCTGCATATGTAAGCTCATTGCTGATTGGTCAGCAGCTCCAGGTAGCCTCATCTCCGCATTTACATATATTGCCCCTTCTTCACTTTAACTTTCATTCTCTACTTCATTTTAATATTCTGTATTTTGATTTTTTTTAAACACAGTGATAATACACTATCATTAATTTGTCCAGTGACAAAGAACCAGTAAGTATTACACAAAATAAGTGAGGTATGAAGAGTAGAACTTGTAGTGCGAAGAGGAGAAATTCTTTTCACTGCAGAAACTAGGCTGCTTGGAGCCAGTCACCAATCAGAGACGAGCTTCTGCACGAAAGTTAGGCTTCAACTGCTGGCTAGGAATAAACAGGATATTGGTGCAACCAACCCATGTACAGAACAATATGTGAATATATTTTGGCCAGTAGGAAATAGAGATACATTATACCAGATGAGATTGTATTTTTATATGCTGTGTTATTTCATATTTTGAGAAAAAATTGGTTTTGCTTTTATATTTCTCTGAGATATCAGTGGCATTGTGCAACTTAGCAAAAGCAGGCCCAAGTGATACTGCATTTTGTAAGTCAATATAGTAATGGAAATTATTGACAAATCACTGAAAGATTTAGAGAATAATCAGTGCCAAAAGAAATTTTGGTGATATTGCAGAAGAAGCCAAAGGAACACTTCATCAAACATGCAACTCCACTGGGCCACTAAAATTGGTGCATTAATTTCCAAAATGCAAGGTCTGTTATGAGCATAATTTCACATGTCCAGTGGTAGCTTTTTTGGAAAGTTTGGCCACTAGAAGCCAGGGGAGGGAACAGGATACACTAAATCTTGCTGATAGTTGTAGTCATAAAATATGGTAAGTGGATATGTTTACTCATTAGGTTCTGTACTTCTGTGAATATATTTCACAATCTCATTTTGGTGCAATATGGCTTTTCCTGATGCATAAGCGTTAAATAATATTTCAAGCCTAATCCTTTTATGCTTGTAGCTAGACTGATATATTTATAAAGTATTTCATGGTTGGAGTTTTGCAGTAAATGTTACATTTGCCCTACAAGTTTGTATTTTGGGATAAATGCAGAAGATTTTTTGTATTGATATTGTACCCATTTTTTCTTTCATTTTGCATTATATTTTGTCCTCAGGTTTACTCAGCAAGTGGTCATGGCACCAGGGAAGAATCAAGATATTATTATGTTGTCATTATATATTATAAGAAAATGAAGGATATGAGAAAGTAAAGCTCAAAATTGTATAATAATTATGATATGAGTAGATAGTGAGCATAACATTATTTATGCTTGAATTACGTGGTGTATATAACGGTAATTTGATACAGACTGTGTTGAATTCAGTATACCATTCTTATTATTATTTTTAGCGCCAATTCACATCATTGTGAACCCAGTGGCATGCAGAATCCACCATTGCTCTTGGTTCTGCCAGCCATCTTTCTCTTTGTAGGTGAAGGGAGAGTGATTGAGAATTGTTTGCATGCTGGTGCCATTACAAGAAGGCACTCTTTGCCACCATAGTTCAATTAATTTTGAGAAGGTAAAGTGAGCATTGAAAGAACAACAAATATTGGTGGGAGAATAGGAGAATTGATAGCTACTGGCTTGAGAGTATTATAAAAAAATTGTTCCATTATTTGGTATACACTGTACTACAACATCAGCACCACAATTGAGGACACTATTAGACAATTCGATAATTTGGGCATTAACAAATAGATTAGTTTTACATGTACTCTACACTCTAGGGACAATGTCATCTCTGCTGCCACCAGAGGTCAGTGTAATTACTTGGTCTATAGTGTAGTAAATGTAGAGTTTAGAGTTTACATCATTTGTACATGATTGTGGAGCATAATCTTGAGTTCCCATGAGGGATATGTTTTTTATAAAAGTAATCTAAAGCTCCACAAATAAGCCATGTGATTACAGTGACCTTGGGTGATAACTAACATAACTTTAGTCCTAGAGAGTACATCAAGCCATGATATTAGTAACAAATATATTTTTCAGTTTGATAGAAGAAATATCCATCCTAAGTACAGACTTCTATTATGGTATATAGTGAAGGCAACTCTCTTTTCTTCTACTTGCAGGATAATAGCATAAGGGTGAAGGGTTTTTAGTCTACAGTATTATTTCTCAGCATGCATTGTATGATTATATAAAACTTTCAAAGACTTTTTCTCCACGGATAAACTTGAAGATCTGAGTAAGGATACCCCACTGTTTAGGCCAGTGGTGCTTAATCTTTGTGTGCAGGACGGCCAGACTAAGAATTTAGAGTTAGAATTCACAACTTGAAGCAAAGTAGACAAAGGAAAATATCTTGCACAGCTGGGGGATATGGGAAGAGTTTTATCTTTCATGAAGTACCTAAGGATATACATTTTCATGAAATTTTAATAATTGCTGGTTGAGTGCTTTGGTGTTAAAATCCAAACACTGTTGTAATTAAATATACATAATTTAAATGGTATTTTGGATGCAATGGTGCTATGCATTTTAGCATTTGCAGGGTTTGGCCTGCCTGCTCTCCATTGGTCAGGCATCCCTGGTCAAGACTTTTCATTTAGATTCAGGAAGACCTGCCAAACAAATTGATTTCCCAAGATCCAATGGTAATATTAAATTGCACAGCTTTAACTTCCTTATAGTGCTTTACAAAATTGGTTGGACTAGCTGAGAAATAGTATACTGTATCCAGCATATGTACACAAGCATCTGTAGATAAACATTGCATTTTTACAGGCTAATGCTTGAATGATTTGTTATACAGTACTAGTTGGGGAATATTGGCAGTAGTGCATTATATTTAGGTGATACAGAGAAGACTTAATTTATCTATAAAAAAAATACAAGGATGTCTTATATGTATATATATGGTATTACAGTACAGTTAGAAAATGAATTCTCAACTGATTTTTATTATTCTTTATTTCCAAATAACAATTAGCTTATGGTTTCCTTGTTTTATGTATGTACAGTATAATTTTACAGTACATCCAATATAAGGTGAATCATATACAATACAGTTTATCTGATATCAGTAATTTGTATCTTATTGCCTCTGTATATTGCACAGGAAATCGGAAGCTCAGAGAGAAACCTGGCAAGTATTCGTACCAATATGCCAAGTATAGAGTTAAATGATTGCAGATGTATGTTCTCCACAAATGAATTTTCGTAGGATGTTATACCAAGAGTGTGAGAAGTTAACACTTGGAATGAAAAAATGTGGAGGGATTTTATCCACTGCAGTGATCATAATTGGTGGATAGTGTTTTTTACTTAGACTTTTCTGCCCTGCATCTTTCTTCTTTTAGAAATCTAATATTCAATAATTCCTTACCTTAACAGCTTGATTTCTTCATTCTTCAATCGTGATATAATGCCATATGGCTTCTGTTGCTTGGCTCAAAGGTGTTATATTTTGATCAAAGAAATCATCGTACGTCCCTGTCAAAAACAGGTTGTGAATGAACTCGCAGCTTAGTTCTTGACTCTGGCTAACCATGAGTACTTTGTATCTGTTAAATGTTATGAGGAATGTGGCATAGATTTTTCCAATAGTTTTCTTTCTCAGTAAAGCTTGTATATTTGTGTATTAATGCCAGAAAAGGCATGCATGGCCTAGGCAATGATGATGCCCATGGAGTAAAGAATGTGGGGCCATGGTACTAGTCATCATCACTGCCTAACTTATGACTTCTAATATCTATGGCCCAGTGTTCAGAATATGTTGACTATGAAGTAAATTAAGTACAGTAAGCCCTCAGTATACCACATCAGTACAGTATATAACTTTCACATGCACAGATTCCCATATGGGCATTGTTTATTCACAGAGTGGCAATTCACTTTTACACTTGATTGTGCTGGCTTATTAATTGAAATCTTACTGTATGCCATTGGAAATTTGTGCTATTGACCTCCTTTATGGTGGGTCAAGACCTCTTCATACAAAGGTTCATTATGCATGGTACAGTACTGTTCATTATATGCACATTGCCCCAGTTTATAATAAAGTTTTATGGTATACATAACCAAATGGCATAACATTTTCATACAGTGTAGGTCTCTAATGTCTATCCTCTGTTCCTATATAATGTACTAGAATAGCATTACACAGGGCATTGAATTAATTGTCATTTCAATTTATATAAGCTTTTGAAGTATGCAGTTCAGGAAATTAACTGGGTTCACGTTATTTAAAAACTATGGATTGTGAATATGAAAATGAAACAGCAATTTGTTAACAAAGCACTCTTGTTCTCAATATCCTTGCACGAGTGAATGATTTTGTAAATGTGAGTTTTACACTGGCCATTGTAGCAGCCTGAAACTGGTGTGTCATGCCCATGTGACACACGTATGGACTTCATTGTGTTCAAAGCTAACATTTGGTAAAGATTGGTTGTTGGTCCCCCTCGTAACCTCCAGGAAATTAGATAACGATTCTAGTCTTGTCTAAAAGGATGTGAGGGTGACTGAAAACTCATCTTGACCTCTGTTTCTGTCTCCTTTGTATATACCATATTGTGTAATGGGTGATTCATAGAGATAGGTTTCCATGATTTCATGCTGAATGCTTGTACAGTATCATAACCTGATGTGAACATGAATGCAGTCTTGTGGCATCTGGAAAGCATGAGATTGGCAGATTGATTTTGTCTATGAATGGTGAATTAATTCATATGTAATACTTTGCATATTCAGAAGTGGTCCATTTCCTGTCTTGAGCTCATATTAATGTACTGTACAGTACTTTAGAATTTCAGTTACAGTACTTAAATTTTTTTTAGACCTCTCCGTAACTAAGCTTTGATAAAATTCTGCACATTTCTAACCTTAAGTGCACATTGTTAGAACCTAAATACATAGAGCTTACTAACTGAAGCTCTTATCACAATTTTGGCTATTGACCATTTTCAAACTTTGTCAGGTATACATGAAGCTGCATTCCAAGGATGCAGGCAAGCAGACAATATTAGTTCACTTTAACTAGTAGCAGTTTTAATGGTTTTATCAGTACAGTACAAGGTAATGTGTGCTTATCTCAACTCTCTCATTTAAGTAAAGTTTGTTGTTAATTGTGATGAAAAAGGGGACTGATATTAATGACATCATACTATGACATTGGGTGATCAAGTGGGTAGAGGTGTTGGTGGGAGCATACACCAGGCAACTTGGCATGTTTTGAGATGCTTGGAGGTGAACCGGGAGTTCTTCTGTCATGCCATGCCCCTACTGGGAATGGGTTACCTGTCCTCCCATGAGTAGTTTGGCAATGGTAGCCCAGGGCTTTGATCCCTACACCCCTTATTGGGGTAAATGGGACATTGATATTTTACCATCCAACCTATCAAAGTAATTACATGCTTACAGTACCTTTAAAATGAGTGAATTGTAAATTGTGCTGTAAGATTTGTTCATATGAGGACAGTAATTTTTATATACTGTATAGTATAGGTGTACCTTGAAGTCATTTATGCTTTATAATTATAAAATGGTTCCTTAGAGGTATATGCAGTGTTGGTGATTTACCTCTAAGGCCCCTTTCACATGGCGCGACTGATGCCAGCCTCCGCACTTATGTGCGTGAAAACAGCCCGCCACCTGCAAGTCACATTTTTTTTTTTATCTACTTTTTTCTGGTCCTGTGGTATGTGAGCGCGGGCTAAGCCTGTGATGTGTGAAGACCTGCATTACCCCATGTACTAAATGGCACCTATTTGCAGACACAGACCAGCAGGCGACCCAAGGGGCACTCACGTACGTGCAGTGCCTGCTCCTTATGAAAGGTTGCATTTAAAATATTAGTCATTGGTTTTTGCAGGTCCACACATAGGCGCGGAGGTGGGCATCTCCTGTGCCATGTAAAAGGGACCTAACTTTACTATTTTAAGTTAAGGGGGAAATATATTGTCAGCAAATTAAAGGCTTCTGTTTCATCTAAGTTGTAACAGTATTGGTGCTGTTTTGTTGTGCATGGTTACCTCTAGTTAGCTGACAACATTATAGGTCCTTTAACATGTTTTGAATGTTGAATTTTGTTTTGTATAGGAAAAATTGAATGTTATGTTGCCTCTTTGGTCTGATGATGAACTCTCGAGTTCTTAAAAGTCTGAGATTTTACTATACCTAAACTCACATTAAGCCATTGTCATGGACAGAAGATTCTTTTTGTTAATCTGATGCTTAAAAGTGAATATTCCAGTGATTGGATTTCAATGCATTGGGAGTATCACACAAAGAATAATTTCCTCATCATATGTGTGGAGGATGGATGTAATATCGATTTACTTAGGATTAATGCTTTTCAGTTAAAAAGTTTATTTACTCCTGGATGGCCTTTAATATATTGGGAGCATCACATAAAGCATTATATCATCTTCTGTTATGTGAAAGACTGATATCAAATTGTTGGTTAGGTTAGAATTAATGAATTTATTTCTTACCTCAAAGTTTGAAAAATTCAGTACAGAATTCTGGTACTGTGCCAGAGCATAGGTACAGTAGCTTTATTTCAAAAGCAACTGGTATTAGCCCAAGCATAGTTTATACATGAACAGCTGGTTTTTGGGTAAATAAAGTAGATTTTAATCTTGGGCCACTATCAATGCTTCGTTCAGAAGAAAAATAGTCGTCTGCTGTTAACTAAAGATGAGTGCAAAAGTCATCAGTCATTGTCCAAGGGTTAAAGTTGGGTTGCTGGCTGAAATGCCATGGGTAGATACTGTTGTGCAAGAGTATCAAAGTCTCAGTTTTGGCTAAGGTGTCTGAAAGTTATTCTTGCATTTGAAGCACTGTATCAGGATCTTGCCATCACTTTTCATATGCATAAATAGTGATCACATTCCTCATTCTCTTTCATAGTTTTTCACTTTTCCAATGGCCATTTATTCTTAATGTTATTGTGAATGCTTGATAATAATGAACTGTATGAATAACAATTTTGTACTGTATTCCTCTTAATTTTTTTAACCCCTCAGATCTGGGGCATTTCCTGTGGCAAGTAAAGTTGTCAGGTCATAGGAAGGATAAATCCTAGGTTAATCTGGATCTTGAGTTAATGTGTGGTTATGATTTTGAAACAGTTTTATTGTACTGATTTTTAGAATACCATGTAAGCTGTACAGAGTATTTATTGAATAAACACCAGTTATAATAAATGATGATTATCACCGTATTATCACATTCCTCCTCTTTTCCTTTCCATTGCTTGTCTTACCTTATTTCCTTGTACTGTACTGTATTTAGTTTAATGCCAACTTAGATTTCATTTCTACCTTCATTCCCATTTATCCCCTGTCTGGCAGCAAGGTAATGTGTAGGATATTATTCTTTGCTTATGTCTCGGTGGTATGTATCTGAGACACATGCAGTTATTGCAAGGCAACACGGTATTTATTGAAAAAATTACAGTATTGTAGCAGTGTTGCCAGATCTGGCTAGGTCCCAGTATTTTGCCCCACTCATTTCCTGTACCGGTACTTTACCACGGTTTTTTCCCGGTAGTTTGCCCAGGTTAGGTCCCGGTAGTCTGCTGTGGTCTAGGTTAGGTAAGGTCAGGCTAATTTCAAAATGCCCTATCTTGGAAATGGGGCATTTGCGGAGGAAATGCCATAGAAGAAAATAGTTTTAGAATGGTCAAAATAAGTGGGTAATGAAGTAAGGAAACCCGTAAGCAATAACGGTAATTCTTTCAATATTTACCGGAAACATTGTACTATAACCTGTATGGCCTACACCTTCCAACGTTCGTGAAAAAAAAAAAATATATATATATATCGGTGGCGACGATGTTCAATTTGTCGCCACTGATATTCTGATACGGAGAGTTAAAACAAGGTAGTACCTGTACTGAGCCGGGCGTGTGTGAATATCTAGGCCAGTTTCAAAGTAACGATATTTTTTTCGCTGGTACTGACACGACACAGATACGTGAATAACTGACGACGATGGTTACATGATAGACTCAGACTGTTACTGGTACTGGTAGTGCCGTAGTGGTACTAACGGAATTGCTGCAGGCATCACAGTATCAACAATCTTCACATTAATATCAATTTTACGCGTTATGGCCACTCCAGCACCAGACAACACTCTTCAGGTATGTTATAAGTGTCTATCATACACCGTGGAAGTGTGGGGAATATGTTAAATTATTATAAGCAGTTGAAATCAACAAAAACTCAATGACTAGAGGTTACCAGAAAACATGTGCTTTCAGAATGGCTCCAATAATATTTGGCTTTAATTTCTCCGAGAATATTTCCAGAAATGTTAAGAGGAGTAAAGTACGGTATTTATTGAAAGAATTACCGTTTTGTAGCAGTGTTGCCAGATCCGGCTGGGTCCCAGTATTTTACCCCTGTCATTTAATGTACTTTATCACGATTATTTCCCGGTAGTTTGCCCAGGTTAGGTCACGGTAGTTTGCCCAGGTTAGGTCCCGGTAGTCTGATGCGGTCTAGGTTAGGTTAGGTTAGGTCAGGTAAGGTCAGGCTAATTTCAAAATTTGAATATGCCCTATCTTGGAAATGGGGCATTTGCGGAGGAAATGCCATAGAAGAAAATAGTCTTAGAATGGTCTAAATAAGTGGGTAATGAAGGTAGAAAAATCGTACGCAATAACGGTAATTCATTCAATATTTACCTAAAGGACATATATTTTTGGTATTTATCTAGAGTCTAGACCATTTCGTTTTGTAGCAGTGTTACCAGATCCGGCTAGGTCCCAGTATTTTGCCCAGGTCATATCCTGGTACTTTTCCATGGTTATTTCCCGGTAGTTTGCCCAGGTTAGGTCCTGGTAGTCTGCTGCGGTCTAGGTTAGGTTAGGTAAGTTCAGGCTAATTTCAAAATGCCCTATTTGAATATGCCCTACCTTGGAAATGGGACATTTGCGGAGGAAATGCCATAGAAGAAAATAGTTTTAGAATGGTCTAAGTAAGTGGGTAATGAAGGTAGAAAAACCTTACGCAATAACGGTAATTCTTTCAATGTTTACCGAAAAGGGTCTTAAATTGGTATAAATTAGTGGGTAAAGAGGGTAAAAAGATCGTACCTGTAATAGAAAACGGCAATATACTTGAAAATTACCCACTTTTTTCTTTACTGTACTTACCTCTGCATCATTATATGTTCATAGCTGGATGACGCACCTCTTTAAAGAAATCTACAATCATAAAGATGTCTACTCATGGTAAATTTCTGTCGTCAGCTTTGCTGAAGCCAGACAGCAGTTGGCCAACCTTGCCAAGTGACTTGCTCTAGACTGCATCAGACTACCGGGACCTAACCTGAGCAAACTACCATGACCTAAGTCACCAAACCTGGGCAAACTACCGGAATATAACCGTGGTAAAGTACTAGGACCTGACCGGGGCAAAATACTGGGACCTAGCCGGATCTGGCAACACTGCTACAAAACTGCAATAGTCTAGTTATGAGATAAATACCTAATTTAACATATTTCCCACACTTCCACGGTGTCTGCAGCAATTCCATTAGTACCACTACCGTATTATGGCACTACCTGTCTACCATGTAACCATCGTCGTCTGTTTAGGTCCATTCATAGCTAACTTATAGTGGTTATTTACTAATGTCTATTGTCTAGATATTAATACTTGACAGGCCTAATGGGAAGCTGAATAAATTGTATATACTGTATCTTTGTATGTAGATACTGTCCCATGTTTGCAGAATTTGATCTTGAATTCAGTGACAATAAATTATTTTGGTCTAATTCTGCAAACAAGGGCAATGTAATTTATTTACCTTAATTCTATAAATCAAACTTTGCTTTCGATTTTATTTCTTTCGATCAATAAAGAAATTCCCCCTATTTTTTTTACAAAATGTTTAATCTTTTAATGTATAAAGAACTTTACCTTTGCATTTCAAGTCACACATACAATCTACGATCAGTTCATCAAAGAAAATAGTTTATTTTAAATTAAACTGTTTATTGTAAATTAAACTTCATATGTTAAAAATTAATCATCAGATGTTTTAGATTAAACTGCAGATGTCTTATATAAATCTTCAAGTGCTTTAAAATGAACTTCAAACTTCAAATATTTGAAATTCAGTATATTAATTTAAGGGTGAAAAGGTGTAGTTGTCTCCTCATTACCCACTATATGGTGGTGAGGGGATATAGTGTTAACCATAAGTAAAGGATACTTACCCTCTTATACCAATGAAGAGTTCTACAGTACTAGAATCCTTTGTTTATCTGTAGTGGTTGAGGTCGAGGCAGTGTTTCCCCTTCATCTGCTTAGAACTATGAATTTGGGCCTGTGGAGACATTGATAACTTCGCAGTCATGTTTTACAGTGGAATTCTTGTGATAAACTTACTTTCAAAGCATAGGATGCAGTTCAGTTGAGGGACCCTGTGATGATCGTGTATGAAACCTGGTGGTTTCTGATTCCTCTCGATTATACCTTGAAATAAGCTCCTGTAATGTAGGTGGTGCTTCGTGGCTATGTTTGAAAGACTAGCTGACCCCCAATTTTCTGACTACATCACGGGGGTCTTTAATTAACTTGTCTGATATATATTTTGCAGTGCTTTACAGTACAGCATGTTTATTTTGATAGCTAATTTAGTGCAAATTATTAAAAACTGATAGTAGATGATGTATTTCTCACTTTCTTTTGTGAGTTCTATATCCTGTTTATGTACAGCAAAATTATAAGTCAGTCGAGAAGAAACGTATCCTAATGATATAGTGATATTGCCATTTAAGATAAAAAAATGACCAATAAAGGTGAAATTTTCAACTGGTGTTTGTAATTTACATATCTGTTTTATTCTAGAGCACAACAGGAGAATAAATAGCAATAATTTAATTGTGTATGTAATTTTTACTTGCAGGGAATACAGAGTAATGGATCAACACCATTAATTAAACTTTCACTCAAATAACGGAGTCAGCATGGCAAGGATGACACAAAGTGATTAAATGTGTTAAGAAGTGGAGAGGCACACTGATGGATATCCTATTCACTGCCACTGTTGAATAGCATGACAGGTTAGTTAGTGGAGTAGAAAGAGTAGTAGTAGTAGTACGGTATACGGTACTGTAGTAATAGTGGTACCTTTCTGACTTCAGTTAAATGTAAGTGTATGAGAAAAGGTGAATGGCTTGGAATATTCTACAGATGCGTGCAATGTTATAACTGGTCACTGAGTAGACTGAACTTCGTGTATAAATTTTGTGGTGCTGTTGTGGTGCATTGCTTAACACTGTAAATGTTTGCATGGTTTGCTATTTCAATTTCAACAGGGCACAGACAGTAATACTATAATAAAAATATCGGAAAAAAATATTGTGAGAACAGAAACAATGGTAATATCTGTTAAGTAAACATGCATGAGTTGATACTTAGAGTTCAGTATGAGATGGAGAACACACACGCACACACACACACACATTCGTCACCGGAAAATCAGTAGTACTGTATATGTGTTTTTACGTGTTTGCAATTTTAAAGTACTATAATCCCGTTTAATTTTGTAATTTCTGTAGAAGTCAGTAAACACACACATACAGGCTATAAACTTGATACAATTGTTCGCATAATGTGAATCCCATAGATAGACGGACAATAAGTGTATTATGTTATATTTACTTCTGAGGTAATGTATCTATTCTGAGATGTCCATTTCTAATTAAGTTCAACAGGCAATGATAGTTGTGTGCTTTTACTGTATGGTTACTCTGATCGTTAAAATGTGTAAATACTCGTCATTGACTATAACCACTATAATTATCTTTCCTTCCCTTCCACGAACAGTATTAATCTTTTTCTTCTGAATCTGGATTATTATTCTTTTCCTGAATGGGACAACATTTCACCGTTTTGTACTTTTGCTTGCTCCCATCCTTCTCTGTAACAATCTGGACGGCCAGGGTCTTGTCTGGACACTCAAAGTACCTGTTCCATTCGTGTTCCTTCCCGATGTTGAATTCATCTCTCTGCCATTTACTAGGATGCTCAGGATCAGACAGTTCGAAACAGTTGTCGTAGTTGATTGTCCATCCTTCCATTTGCTTGCATATTCCTTCAACTGATTCAGCGTCTTCCCAGTTTGGTTTATTGCCCTTCATAGCTCTGATCCCCACTATTGCATAGTTCTCAGGACATTGGACTGAGGGATTAGTCGCAACGTTCGATTCAATAGTGAAAGCAATGCTGGGAAAAGTTTTGCAGAGAATATAGTGCATCTTGAATGCGTTATCGGAGGATTTGTCTTTCTCCAGGACGAACACTACCGCTGCCCAATTGCTGATTTCACACTGCTCAGGCTTTGGATCGGAACTACCCTTGTTATTTACTATTCTGTATATCACAGTGGGTGTTGTTGTTGTTGTTGTTGTGGCTGCAGTCGGGTTTGTCGCAGATGTAGCTGTAAATATAAATATAATTGGCTGTACAATGAAGTAGAAGGAACTGTAGACTTGAAAGTAGCAAAGGCTGTGTACAATAGTGAAAACAAGTGTTATTCTATGCAGGGAGGATCTGAAGAAAGTAAAAAATTAAAGAGGAAAGTGATTTCAGTTATCTTATCTCGGGCAGGTTTTCAAGGTTTCAGAGACTTTTTAGAAACAAAACACAAAGTTGGTAAAAGAGGTGAGAACTGATGTGTTATCATGAAAATTTAACACGCAAACTAATTAACTGGGAAACATACACACAAAACAATAGACTGACCAGAGTGAAGACGAACCTGTGCTTGTGCTCCGGTAAAAGTTTAAGTCCTGAGGTTGTAATGGTCCCAACTTCTCCCAGAGGCTCTTTAATATCTCCGTAATCTCATCGCTGTTGGCCTCCGATATCTTAACAGTGCTTGTTTTATGGAACAGGCTACACCTCTGGCCTTCGGGTATTGGGTTCAGAGAAAATGCCAGGCACTCGTTATTGTTGAATGTGGTACACGCTCCTGAGCACTCTTGTATCGACCTGACCTGTTGGTGTTTGGACATGAATTTTTGTTTCCTTACTAAGTAAAATTAAGCTTAAAGGCAAGAAGACCACTTAATGTCCTCACCTGTGAAATATAAAAAGTGAGAGAAGTCCAAAATCCTGTCAAAAAGAGTGAGAGATTGGCTGTACAAATCATATCCTTGCTAGATAAAGATTTATATTCATTGTTATTCCTCACATTATTCAAGGTGTTTTATTGCATCAATCACCAGACATTGGAGTTTCTCCCTAATAAATTAGTGAGGGTCAACGCCTTTTTTAGTGAGATATTTATAATTTATTGGCTAATGTGCCCCCCGCCCCCTTCCCCCTCCATTTAAATTCTTTGGGGTATAATACCTATTTATAGCTCTGACTGGGGATGACAACAGGGATCTCATGCATGCCAGATGAATGTCATTGTATCAATCTGATGGCGATGACTGATTGCAAACTGTACATACAATGGTTGTAATGTAAAGTGTACAGTATGTAGCCAGCACACCACACCAGTCGTCTTCATGCATCACCTGTGGCCCATGACTTTTGTAGCATGTTGGTCCAGGTACAGTGATTCCATTGACACAACACGTAGCCACCACCAGCACCTTCACCACCTTCACCACCATCATCACCTTCATCACCATCATCACTATCACCACCGTCATTAATCACAACAACCATTACTACCACCGTCATAATCACCATCAACACCACCACCACCGTTATAAACTTAAAATCACTTTTACCACCGTCACCACCACCATCACCACCACCACCACCACCACCACCATCACCACCACCACCACCACCACCCGGAGGAAAAGCTAAATCGATACTGTACTGATGCAACGTGTTTGTTTTTTGGTGCACTTTGGTGGAATCAGTATAGAACCCCCACTTCTTCGACCACTTCTCCAACAGCAAGACAGACCTCCTATGGGGATAATTATTATATACTCTCATGACGGTACTTTGGAGAGCTACTGATTCCTCCAAACAATTCCACGAAGCAAGTCATGTATTATAATGATAGGCCATACCATAGAGGTAGTTTGGGGGGTGGGGGAAATCGGTAGCGCTTCAATTTTATCTCGAGAAAATATCCCCTGAAACTATTGATAACAAAATAAAATACTGTAAGTGTGAGGTGTGTAAGGCTGGTGACTCACTGGTTTGGGCAGGATGAATTTCGGCGGGTTGTTGGGTAGAGAGTCCTTAATGACGTTGAAGGAGTGGACTCTTATAGGGTGGCCGGCGCCGCTTCCATGTGTCCCATTCATGTTCATCACTATCACCATCACCGTCACCACAGCTTTCATCACCTGATAATGCCCAACTGATAATAACTATTTACACGTATATTTAAGATTATTCCTTCCAATGACCAGTTTATTATGCTGTATGGCCATGTCAGGTGGTTATACAATACTGATACTTTGGAATCGTGGCAGACCGAAGTCGCATTTCGATGCATCTTTTAAATTAATGATGATCCCAAGAAGGTATAATTTGCTTATATTCAAGGTTAACTCTCCCGTGTCCAGGCAGCTCATAATTATGTCCTGTATGTCATATTAATTTAAACAATGAGTGTGGATGATTATTCAGTATAAATATGTGTGTACTGTGGAGATGAGAGCTTGTTTATGGATTAATCTTATATTTAGTAAAATGGAGAAAGAGGCAAAAAACAAAATAGATGATTTCGAGTCTCAATACCTTCATGGTGGCTGGAAGGGATGTAGATTTAAGGAGGAGTAGAGTAGAGCAGAGTGGGTGAGGGGGAATTTGTCTTCACGGGAGTGTTTGGACAAAGTGTTGATGGGTTGGATTGATGTTGCTTGACTCTGCCACACACCCAACCACGTACTGGAAGCTCCACCTCCTTTCTTAACACACACACATACACACACAACCTTCACGGCACACACATACACACACACGACACAACCTCCACTTACTTCCACTGCACACACATACACACACACGACACAACCTCCACCAACCTTCACTGCACACACATACATACACACGACACAACATCCACTTACCTCCACCACGCACACAAGCACATACTGTCCCATATGCACAAACTCACATACCTACATACATTCATGCATATTTCATATACGCACACACAACGTTTATATGGATACGTGGATAAGGCAGATCTTAATAGCAGAGAAGGATACCTTGGGTAGTGATTTCACACATGGCTATATCATCATAATCATCGACATTGTCACCACTATCATCATCATCATCATCATTATCTTAGTTATCTCATTCAATATAATCGTCAGTATCAAATTCATCATTAACGATTCCACTACCACCATTATCATCGTCATTGGCATGAAATATTATTGGTAACTTTGATCACTATAATTAATTGGTGCTCATGTAATGTTATTATGATACTATTATTACGAAAAATGTTTTATGTTATTCTGCTATCTTCATTATATGTGTAATTGTTTGGTTAAATTCGTAAAAACTGGTAAAAAAAAGTTCCAGGGCTTAGGTGCACTTTCTCTCGACATACAAAAATTGCTGTGGCTATATTATTTATATCTATCTCTCTTGGTTTTAATTATGTTTTATACGTAGCATTTTCCCATTTTGAGTATATTTATTAAGGATGGCTTAGTGTCTGTCCTTTCGTGGGTACCTATCCCTTTATGCTATCTGTGCCCCCAAAATGTTAAAGACGTAACATCTCACACCAGGGGTTGTTTACCTTACTGAACTCATAGACGATGTGTTTATTTAGTAAAATCATCTGATGCTAGAACTACAGTTTATATTACCTTTGGTCGTCAGGAGGGCTTCCTTTTTAATAAATATGATAATACAGCAAACCCATCATCTAAACACCCTTGGAGATAAATGGGTCAAGTTTATATTGGAGTTGGTAGTGATAAGCAAGTACTGGGAAATAGCCATCATAGGTATTACTGGCAGGGTTAGAAGATCGCCGTCAGACTGGGTTGTATAGTTATCTCAATGGCCCGATTGTATAGATGCTGACACATGGATCAAACACTCTTCAAACTGGTCCCTCACCTAGCATGTGGTAGGATGAGACGACGTGCGTGTGTAGTGGCGCCTTATGTACCCTATATTCTCAATGAGGGGCCCGTTGTAAGTGTGTCTGCTTCATATATCCGCACTTTCTTGTATGGGATTTTACACAGGCTTACCCGACGTATTAAAAAGCGCATTTCACCACATTATCTGGTTCAAAGTGTTTTATCAGTCAACGCCCATGCTGTCTTATAATTCATGTCATATGATAGTATATCTGCGGGACACACAGGTGACTGCACTTACCTTTATAGGCTCCATAGACGAGAGATAGTGAAATGTGGTTGGTCTTGTCCCTAGATTAAAAATAAAATAAAAATGGAAATCTGCTCATTAATTTGAAGTTTGAGTCTCACAAAGATACCTTAAACTTGCAAATGGAGCAAAATGAGAGGATGACATTTTTTTATATGTTCCGACACTGGACATAAGTTCATCAAGCCCGTTACCGTGGCCCAGGTCAACTGCTGCTCACACACACATACGTCACGACATCCGAACTGGCACCCAGCGACAGAGGGAGGGAAATGAGGGTAATTCCCAAATACTGCAGCTGTTATGGTACCAGCGAGTGTGTTTTACGACGTTCGGTGGCCTTATAGTTAGTGCCTGACACTCAAATCGGAAGAGTAAATATTCTCAGGCCCTCATCTGAGAGGATTCGATCTCCCGACTGATAGATTATGAGTCCAGCACACTAACCACTCGGCCACCTCCCCTACAACGTAAAAACTGAAGCTTGTTGACCATTTAATCGGAGTTGATATTGGGTATAATCATGTCATTTGGACGAGTGTATGTTCACAGTTCTGTTTGGGCTAGGCTTTTGTCTGTGGGAGGTTACTCAAAATAAGTCAATAATCGTAGAAGGATTTGTGAGCGGACAATTAGAATAGATATGATAATTATTCAATGCAAAGGCACGAGTTGATGCTCTGGTATATGTAATAAATAATATATATATTTATATAATATGTTATAAAAAAAACACCCGAATATGTATTGTCGAGACATATGTACAATTCTCTAAGTATCACCTGCAACACGTGTTGGAATAATACAAGGGAGTGGAAAATATATGAGTCAGTAATGATCGACCTCAAGAATCATGTAGCCTGCCGGTCCATTCCCACGCCTGACATTCCCACGCTTTGTGTACCGGTGTTCTTTAATTGATACGGTAAAAATGTGCATGTACAGTCGTCGTAAAAAGTATTGGAACCACGCGTATATTGAAATTGAATATAATTATCCATTTGGGAGTTCCACTATCTTTTTGCCGACTGTATATACTGTGTATACGTATGAAACTTACATAGGTGTATTTAAGAAGCATGTTTGCCGTATTTGTGGAATAATTGTACCCTGACCCGAAAATAACTTTAAAGGGGTCAATACACTTTGGGTACACTGGAGTGCTTTGATTCCACAATAGTATGCCAGAAAACAGGACCAGAATAACAAAAATAATAGGGTATTATTAGAATAGTTTGAAGGAATTACTTGCTTCAGATTTACCAACCCTACTTTTCCTTTAAGAATTGTTACTTTGTTCTCTCTTTGCTTTGTCGTTAATCTTTGCCTGTACTGGACCTGGGCCTCTTGAAGCTAAGTAGTTCAGTATATAGTAGTTCATTATTAAGTGATTTATGATGTCTATGTCATGAAATAGACTTCTCTCTCTCTCTCTCTCTCTCTCTCTCTCTCTCTCTCTCTCTCTCTCTCTCTCTCTCTCTCTCTCTCTCTCTCTCTCTCTCCTCTCTCTCTCTCTCTCTCTCTCTCTCTCTCTCTCTCTCTCTCTCTCTCTCTTGTGTTCTTTTCTGGCACGAACTGGAGTATATAGTCTCCAGTTTGCCTGATTTTATGAGAGGCCACTTTTTTCTTACTGTGCTAAAATTAATGCTGAGACAGACTCGGGATATTTTTCTTCCTCTGGTAATCATCCTGTATAGTATTAGTATATAATTTCGATCTGGTTCAGTAGGCAATAGCTATTATGAAGATCCAATGCTGTTATGTGACGAAAATAATCCTTATACATGTACAAGTCAAATGCAAGTAGAATGAGATATCTACAAAATGCAACGAAACATGTCTAAAAATATGTACAGCGTAACATCTATAATAGCTCTCTCTCTCTCTCTCTCTCTCTTCTCTCCTCTCTCTCCCTCCTCTCTCTCTCATCTCTCTCCTCTCTCTCTCTCTCTCTCTCCTCTCTCTCTCTCTCCTCTCTCTCATCCTCTCTCTCTCTCTCTCTCTCTCTCTCTCTCTCTTCTCCTCCTCTCTCTCTCTCTCTCTCCTCTCTCTCTCTCTCATCAAATTATTCCTGGAACCACTTGGTCTAATGGAGGCTAATGTTCAAAATGACTGTACGACAATGGTATTGGCAACACTAACATTACCTTACTGGGCCAGCTCGCCACAAGGAACACGGAATATTAGCATCTGGCTCAGGTGTACAAGGAGTAGGTGTCACGCAATTGCATTATCTTCACACTCATATACAAACGTCCTTAGTAATTTTTTCTACTTGGCACTCTATTTATCGTGACCATAAAATGACTGTGATTTGGGCCATTATCCAGATATCCACGAATTATGGACTCAGCCATTTGTTACTGAAGGTGAACGATATTCATCTTCTTTCCTTTTCTGTCATTGGGGTTTGATTCAATTTCCAACCGGTTAGTTCTCGTCGGAGTGCAGGACACCCTATTGCTTGATTTAACAGAGCATAATTTATTGATTGCAGAAATGAGGGTGGAGGAGAAAATTATGTATTCGTGGTTAAACCGAATACCGACCGATTACTCCCAAACCAGACTAGAAATTAATTCACTGTTCGTATGATGAGTTAAGTTGGTTTCCCAGGCCTAGTTTGATAGAAACAGTAGCCCCCCCCCCCACATCCCCCTCTGGTGTAGGTAGTGAAAATCTGTCTCATATCATCATTCATACTGACGGCAAGACCAAACTGCTGAAGTATGCCATGACTTAGAATGAAGGTGGTTACACACACTTACACACACACACACGCGTAAAACACTACACACATTTACACACACTTACACACACACACACCTGCGTAAAACACTAAGTATATATCTTACAGGTATAGTACTTTTCGTATTGTATGCCTTCTGTAGTTGAATAATACTGGTAGCCTACACACACACACGTAACACACAAGTAACACTAAATATGTATCGTGCGTATATTATTCCTTATATAGTTGGATAATATTGATGTGAGTTGTCATAGTTTTGAGTTCAGTTGATTTAACCACTACTCCGCTCATGCACCATTCTTGAACAATTAATTATGCTTATAAGATCATAATAGTCTTTGGTTAATGTGTTTGGATTATATTATGAACCTGTCGTAAATATATTGTTATAACACTATTACGACTTTAGATTTTTACGAGATACTGTGATATATTTGCCCCTATTAGAATGCTCTTAGTGTGGTGATAGAATATACTGTATATATACACACACAAGTACAAGAGTAGTAAATATTATATACCGGCTCCCTCAATAAATAACTTTTTGTCTTTTTCGGGTAAATGCAACGCAATCCAAGACAAGTTACACCAATGATTTAACAACATAGGGAGTTATCTGAAACCTGGAACGTGAGTGTGTCGAAGGCCGTGAAGGGAAATCGATGCAGTTTCTCCACCATTAGAAACACGCACTTAAAAAAAAAACAATTTACCAACCTTACATATCACTGTCAATAAGGGGGTGGGTGTTGATACTTTTTTTGCCGACCGTACATTAGAGTGTCTTGATTCCTCAAAAACTATGCCAGGAAACAGGAGAAGATAAGGAATAATGATGGTGTTCACTGGTGCTTGGAATAGTTTGAAGGAGTCATTTATATACTCCAGATTTACCATCACCGTACTACAACCCCCTTAATTAACTTCATAACGTCACCATTTGTTTACGTTTAGAGAGTCTGTATTGACGGAGGTGTGTGTGTGTTGTCCGTCCGTGTCCGTATATATTATTTGTGTGCCTACCTACCTCTGTATATAGTTACTACCGTATATCTGTCTTAAGGGGAGAGTATACTTCTGCTGGTACATTGGAGCGCCTTGATTCCTCCAAAGTATGCCAGAAAACAGAAGCAGAGGAACAAAAATAATGGTGGCTTGTTGCTTGGAATAGTTTGGAGGAATAATTTACTCAGGGATTTACCCAACACTGTTATCCTCTGCTCAGGATTTACCAACACTGTATCCTCCCCTTATCTTGTACCGTCCTATCTAGCTTTGGTCGACGTAGTTACTGATGGAAAACTGTAACACATTCTCTGTGGATACTTTTCATGTTAGAGAAATTTGATACTACCGTTAGGGCGAACTGAACCATTTTCAATAATTTGGTAAATGTGGTAGAATCCCCCTTGTTTTTATTGAATTTTCCTCGATAAATAGAAAAAAATAATATGTTTTAGCACCAGATAATTCTATTGCCGGTTCTTATTACGACGTTTTTACCCTCTTTACTAACTAATTTATGCCATTCTAAGACACTTTTCTTCTATGACATTTTCTTCGGAAATGCCCCATTTACATAGAAGAAAAATGCCTTAGAAGGGTATAAATTAGTGGGTAAAGAGCGTAGAAACATCGTAATAGAAAACAGCAATATTCCTGATAATTGCCTAATATTTAGATAAGAAATATAACACTGGCCCTCAAAGGTTAAGCCAAAGAAAACTCCTAGCGATAACACTAAACGAATCCTTTACTCCTGTGAAGGACTTACTCGAATTTGGAAAGCATATCAATGATTTATTTTCTATAGTAATAGTACGCTGCTATAATATACGCTAAACGGCTAAACCACTATCATCACAACTATCACCGTCAGTGGTACTATTACTACCTATACCTGTCATTGATATTACCACCACAACTACCATCCTCACTGTTACTACCTCAATCACTACTATCATCAACGCATTTATACTCCATTGTTTTCAGCCTTGAATGTATGAAGAATGTAGGTAAGAGAGAGAGAGAGAGAGAGAGAGAGAGAGAGAGAGAGAGAGAGAGAGAGAGTATTTGGACTACCTTTTACTCTCACTACTACAATACCTGCTCACTCGTTTTATTTCTGGTCGTTTTCGGTAACTAGTTTGCAATCGAAGACGAAGTTATTATTAAAAATGATTATAGGCACATATCTACAACTTATAATCACTGGAATGAATGTGAAATGTCGCATATATCTGTCATATTACAAAGAAGGGACTTGGTGCATTGTCGTCAGGATGTAAAAGCCACACCACACTCTATCCTTGTCAACAACTAGCACCACTACAACCTATCATAGTGTCATTAAAGCCTTTATATCATATACCATTCTCATTATTACTACCGGTATCGCAAGCACATTATTATCATCATTATCACAACAACAACAACAACAACTACTACTACTACTACTACTACTACTACTACTACTACTACTACTACTACTACTACTACTACTACTACTACTACTACTACTACTACTACTACTACTACTACTACTACTACTACTACTACTACTACTACTACTACTACTACTAC
>JAWQEG010006364.1:0-82500 GCA_033782935.1 Petrolisthes cinctipes
ATAGATTCTCTTGTTGGTAAACTGGAATGCTACCAATTTCTCCAAACTATACCTTGCAAGAAAACAGACACTGCCAACGGGTACTGTCTGCTAGGGGATCTGTTTCGTGACACAGTTTGGAGGGAGGAATCAGAGACCTACAAAATCACCCATTTAAAAAATCTCCTCTCAATCACAGAAGAAAGGGGAATGGGGTCCGATGATGATGATAATAATGATGATAGTGATGAAAGAAATTGGTGGGGTAACACAATGAAGCTTACATACATATTCCTACTCTCATTATTTGCCAACATTGCTATCAAGAATGTATGTGAACGCTGAGTGTACCGCGAATTTGTGTGCGCGGCTGTACATACATTACCTCAGGGCCTTGTTAGTGTTATTGTGATGGTCGCTGAGATGGAGAAGTAAGGCAGTACATGTTGTCTTAGCGTCTCTCCACAGTTCCTCAGGTAAACCCTCCTTGTTTACTTGAGTCGGTCACGCACCACGACCACCAACACACCACCACCATCAGCACCAGGCAGCCTTCAGGGGGAGGGGGGACGGGTAGATATTATTAGTATTATCATCTCATTTCCATTATTTTTAAGGGTTGGGAAGGCTCTAGCGGCAGTTCACGACCCGCTGCCTAGCAAGGGGTTCAGTTCCGAGGTTATTTGAACATTTGGTGGAGCGTCATTGTTAGAGAGTGGGAGTCCTCATCCTTCACTCCCACCCTGTATCGTTAGGGATATGATACTGTGACTGAACCATAACAAGAATGGGTGGGTGATGGGGATGCCACTTTCCCTACCCCATCCTCATCCTTCACTCCCACCTGTATCGTTAGGGATATGATGCTGACTCAACCATAACAAGAATAGTGGGTGATGGGGATGCCACTTTCCTACCTCAAAATTATTATCATTATGGCAATTCTGGAGCAACTAATTCCCTCAAACTATTCCAAGCGAAAATGCCATTATTATTATTATATTTGTTAATCTGGTCCGGTTTCCAGGCTCTCTCTATGTATGTACGTACAGTCGTGGTCAAAAATAATCATCCATATAGGGGTAACTCACGTAAGAGTTGGACAGTTTCCCTCTGCTCCTTAGCTGATAAACTTTCTAATTAATAGGTTAAGTTCCATCATTTAATTTTACTACAAGCAGCTACGCACTACTAAAATCAATAATGATCATATGTGAACGTGAAAACATTAGACAGTAAATATTGCTTGAGATTCCCACATATGTGGGATAATTATTATTGACCACGACTGTAGCCAGTGACAGTGCATCCCGTGAATAATTGAATGAAAGTGAACAATGAGAGTGATGTCTTATGAACCGATAACTTATTTATATATCTATTATATATATATACTATTATATTATATATATATATATATAGTGTATATAATAGTATATATATCATATATACTAATATTATTATATATATATATATATATATATATATATATATATATATAGTCAGTATATATATATATTATATTATATCTTTATTATTATGATATATATATATATATAATATATAATATATATTATATATATATATACTATATATTTTTTTTTTTTTTTTTTTTTTTTTTTTTTTTTACTCAATATTTGGAGGCTGTTTCATTGGAGAGGTGTTTGCAGGACTACTGACCGAGACTGTACTAAACAGAAGTTTACTACATCCCCCTTAATTAACTCACCTTTGAAGAAGAGAGTTTGCCAACAAGTGTGGGCGTGGTAATGAACAACACAACACGACAACCTGAAGAAGTATTGCTCCAACACTATACTGACAACCTCTTCCTCTTCCATCACATCTGTTGTTGTTGTAGTTGTTGTTGTTGTTGTTGCAGTTGTTGTTGTTGTTGTTTGTAGTTGTTGTTGTTGTTGGGTGTTGTAGTGGTGTTGTTGTTTGTAGTAGTAGTAGTTGTTGTTGTTGTTGTGTTGTTGTGTGTTGTTGTTGGTGTTGTCTGTTGTTGTTGGTTGATGAGTTATAGTTCGTCCAGTCATAACCTCTCTAGGTCCTCTCACCACGACACAGTATGAACACAATAATCGCTGCTGACCAAGTATGTCATAAAGTTTCCATGATACCCTGAAAAACACAAAACAAAATATATAATATATGTACAGTTCACGAGCACTAATAGTATTCAGGTGTACTTCGAATAACCTAGAGACAGTAAATAAATGCACAATAAGATCCTCCATTGGAATTAGTTCGTTGGTGAATTGAGACTGTTCAAAACTTCAACCAAAGCTGTATACTCTATTAGTGCTCGTGGCTGTACTGGCGGAGGTACCGCGGCGCTGCCCAGGGAATGATGCCTATATAGAATAAGAGACTAAGGAGACATTTTATAGTTTAGCGAGCAACATTATTAAATTTATTATCTTAGTGAGAGGTGTTTTCATTGATATTACAGTCAGGATCATTATAACAGATTAGACGTATGGCTTAAAAAAGTTGGTGCCATTTTCAAAAAATATTTACTTGTACTTCATACACGCTCTTGAAGCAAAAATGTTTAAAAACTTGAAAAATCTCAACCTGATTTTGTAAGCCTTACTAAAGGTATGTTTTTTGACACACACACACAACACACACACAAGAGTCAGAAAGCACACACAGATATACACCACAGTCAGAAAGTACACACACATGCAAAGTTCACACACACATGAACACAGAGATAGAGAGAACACACACTCACACAGAGTATGAGAGAGAGAGCAACACACACACACCCATTGAGATACCTGTGTGTCATGCTGATGTGTGTGTTTGGTGTGTGTGTAGTGTGTAATAAACGTATATGTGTGTGTGATTGTGTTGTGTAATAAACGGACATGTGTGGTGTTGTCAGTGTGTAATATACGTAGAGTATATTTTAGCAGCTCGAACGGAAATTCAAGCTCTTCTTTATGGATTTTAACAGGGTAAATCGAATATTGTTGACATTTTAACGTAATTTTTACGTCAAGTTACGTCATGTTAAGTCATAAAATCCTTTGCCTGGGGGAGTGAAACCTGGTTATTTTAGCGGAGTTTATAATAGATGACGTAATTTTGATGTCGAGTTTGTCGTTACCATGTTACGTCATACCAAAACCTGCGCCTGGTGATGGTGATTCAGAACATATATGGGGTTTTGGATGTAGGCATAACCTTTTTGTGGAGTTATAAGAGAATAAACAGAGACGGATTTGCCATTTTACAGTTAGAGATTATAGATATATATTATATGATATATTTATTTATAAGACTTTGACGTTGACTTATTAAGGTTGTATGGTCGTATTAGTCTGTATACACGTGAACTTCATTTAATTAAGGGGACAGTACACTCGTGATGCATAATTTCTGACCAGAGGCAGTTGAAGGAGCAGAAAAGCTTCGAATCGCCTGGTATATTGCTCATTTCCCCACCCAGTACACCTATAGAGGCTGATGTGTTCGAATGCTGTGTGTGTGTGTGTGGTGATGTGTAGTGTGTGTGTGTGTGTGTGTGTGTGTGTGTGTGTGTGTGGTGGCCTGCCGTTTGTCTCTGGTCAGGAATTACGTATCACGAGTGTACATGCAGTGTGGGAAGATTAGGAGCAAAAAGTAATTCCCCAAACCAATCCAAGTAACAGAACACCATTATTAATATTTAATCTAGTCCTGTTTCTTATTAGTGTGTACTTTGGAGGAATTTATTTTAAGACCTTTAATTAAGTATACCAAATAATCTAGTCCTGTTTCTTATTAGTGTACTTTGGAGGAATTTATTTAAGACCTTTAATTAATATACCAAACGTGAATTATTACCCCCTTGATATTGAATGTTATAAGTCTTGTTGTAGTTTACTGAGTTACATACGTACAGTCGACACCATAAATTCGCGTCCATCTCGTGTAATTAAATTGCTAATATGACCAGATAGTTGCATTCTGAACCAGTTTTTATTCCAACAACATACGTAATTTACCATATGAGAACTATATCTGTCATCTCTCCATTAAAATTGTATTACAACATAACTATATAGCTAATACATACACAGGTGGAAATGAAGCGAACTTATGCTGCCGACTGTACCATTGGGAGTAGACACACTCTCCAAACACATTACGAGGACAATACTATAGTGATCTATTTTCACGTTTCCTTCTGCTGCATTTACAATAATATTATACAAGTATACATACCCTTCCATTTATGACATTCTGCACCAATGAATTTGTATCATTTTCATTTTAAAACATTTGTACAGGCTTATTAAAAGTAAGTATATAATAATTTTGCATTGCTTTATTTCACATATTGTTTTGACACATTTTATGACAACATGAATAAAGTACTACATCAATTGACATGCTAAGTTACACGATGAAACAATAATTTAACCTTGAAATGCACAAAGATTCTTGAACGCTCGCTGACCATAAAATCGATTTTAATTAAGTCCACCTGAGTCCGAAGCCTGAGATCTGGAGCAGGCGGTTTCTGGACAACAGGCAGCCCGCTCAAAGCCTCCATTAATGGTTCGATGTGTGTGTGTGTGTGTGTGTGTACTCGTGATGGTTTGGGTGAGTTGTCGTCCAGAATGCCTGCCTGCTTCAGATCTCGGGCTTCGACTCAAGTGGGCTAAATTTTTTGTTGGTCAGTAAGTGTACGCATGCACAATGTCAACAGTGAATCTTCATAGGAGGAGGAGGACAACTTTATGGTAAATTGAAGCTCCATTGAATACTCCAATCGTAATCACAACACAGATCCCATAATTTTGTTGCCTGCCTGTTGATTGACGCTACGGCGGAATGAATTTAAAAAAAAAAAAAAAAAAAAAAAAAAAAATTATCCCATACTTGTAACATCATAGAATTGATTGGTTTCCTGGGATAGTTTGGTGGAATAAGTAGTCGTCCAGTTTACAAAAAGGAGGTTCTCCCCTTAATTAACCTGTAACAAAGTAATCCCTCTCAATCTGGGAAAATACCTACAGCTCTAATTACTTATATTAAATACACGATAACAAAATGATGATAATGAGTAAGAGACGCCGATTATCCTCATCATAATCTGCTCTCGTAACTTAAAATAAATACCCGATTATAAAGTTATGATACTGAGTGAGAGACCAACTATTATTATTATTATTATTATTATTATTATTATTATTATTATTATTATTATTATTTTTACCAGACGTTGGTACTGAACATAGCCAAATGCTTGAGGTAGGACAGAGTTCGAATATTGACCATAGCGAGGAGTTGGTGATCATCATAGTACCTACAGCAGTAATAAGGGGACAACGTATGACACCTCTTGGCTCTTGGTGGGGGGTGACGCCTGTAGGGTTTAGTGGCCACGGTGCCTTGGTCCTGCCACCGCCTTATCCACCTGTATACCGTTGACACACTGGCCCTTGACGTGGCTGAGATATCCCTGGCTGACATACCGTTCAACCACAGCCAAACCATATTGGCTCGTTCAGCTATAATGACTCTTTGAAGTTGGTTACTACTACTACTATTACTACTACTACTATTACTATTACTATTACTACTACTACTACTCTCCATCATCATGTTGTTGTTGTTGTTGTTGTTGTTGTGTTTCATGTCGTTACTCTTTTCACACCGCCTCGTCGTCCTGTCGTCACGTCCAAGAATTTTTTTTTATCATGAGTAAAACCCGTGCACATGTCGCAAAAAGTAATATTGGTCATGTGTTAATTAAATACGGTATCCTAAAATTACGATAATTGCGTGGGTTAATTAAATGCGGTTATACTTGGATAACACAACTATTTGGTTTGTACTGTATATACACGCTTCTAAATAAGAAAATTGGGAGTAAGTATAAAAAAATTCAAGGGGAGATTCTTTTGTTGGTGAAATTGGAAGGTCTCTGATTCCTCCAAACTGTGCCACGAAACAGATCCCCTATTCGTACCATTAAGGGCGTCTGTTTCCTGAAGGTGTAAGTTTGCTGGCATAGTTAGAAAGAATCAGCAGCCTTCTAATTTGCGAACAAGAAAATTTCCCCTTAATTAAAATTTGTTTATGATGCCCATTATAGTAAATCAGAAGTTAAATGAGTTCCACCATGTGTGTGTTCCCCTATCTCTTTCCTCAAAATTATAATATATAGGTTAAAAACTTGTATAATAAAGTTATCTGTGTCCAGGAATAATTAGTTTGGGAGGAATCAATAACTTTCTCCTTCATCGATAACAAACAAAATAATGTCACTTTTTATGTTAGGTTAGGTTGCAGTAGGTTAGGTTAATTAAGTTAGGCCTCTTGTAGGTTAGGTTAGGTTAGGCCTCTTGTAGGTTGGGTTAAGTTAGGCCTCTTCTAGGTTAGGTTAACTTAGGCCTCTTGTAAGTAAGGTTAAGTTAGGCCTCTTGTAGGTTAGGTTAGGTTAGGCATCTTGTAAGTTAGGTTAAGTTAGGCCTCTTGTAGGTTAAGTTAAGTTAAGCCTCTTGTAGGTTAGGTTAAGTTAGGTTTCTTGTAGGTTAGGTTAGGTTAGGTTAGGTTTGGTTTGGTTAGATTACAGTAGATTAGGTTAGGCTTGGTTAGACATTTTTTAGGTTAGGTTAGGTTAGGTTAGGTTTGGTTTGGTTAGACATCTTTTAGGTTAGATTAGGTTAGGTTAGGTTAGCCTTCTTTTAGGATAATTTTACTGTGGTCAAACGAATTATACACTCTTCACTCTCTATCAACACCTGCGATCCATGAACTGACGAGGTGGAAGAGGAAAAGGAAGAGGAGGAGGGAGGGGGAGGAGGGGGAAGAGGAAGAAAAAGAAGAAGAGGTAAAGGAGGAGGAAGAGGAGGTTTAGGAGGAGGAGGAAAAGGAAGTAAAGGAGGAGGAAGAGGAGGTAAAGGAGGAGGAAGAAGAAGAGGAAGAGGAGGTAAAGGATGAGGAAGAGGAGGTAAAGAAGTAGGAGGAGAAAGAGGAGGTAAAGGAGGAGGAAGAGGAGGTAAAGGAGGAGGAGGAAGAGGAAGTAAAGGAGGAGGAAGAAGAAGAGGAAGAGGAGGTAAAGGATGAGGAAGAGGAGGTAAAGAAGTAGGAGGAGAAAGAGGTAGAGGAAGAGTAGGAGGAAAAGGAAGAGGAGGAGGAGAAGGAGAAGATAACGAAAAAGAAGAAGAGAAAGAGGAGTCGGAAGAAGAGGAAGGGGAGAAGGAGGAGGAGGAGGAGGAAAAAGAAAAAAAGGACGAAGAGAAGAAGAAGAAGAAGAGGAGGAAGAGGAGGAAAAAGGAAGAAAACAAGGAGAAAGAGTAAGAGTAGGAGGAAGGGATATAACCCAACTTCTTTCCTTCCCTTCTCAATTAACCAACCTTATGTGCTAATTATTAATATTATTACCTTGAAACGGTGTTGTATTATATTGAGAGTCTCCAAGCTGTGGCTGAGCAAAGAATGAGCTCTGTCAGGCCACACCTCTATTATATATACACACACATACACACACACATACACACACACACACAAACTCAACCCATTCCTATCACTGCAGTTGCCTGGGTGGGGGTGGTGACATTTTGCTTTGGGGAGAGGAGGGGTATAGGTAGGTAGGTATAGTATAGTGTTATATGCATGTAGGTAAATCTGTAGAAACTGTATCATTCCTCTTGACTATTCCAAACAATTAATATGACACCATTATCTTTGGAAATTTGGTCCTATTTCCTGGCATACTTTGGAGGAGTAAAGGAGGAGGAGGAAGTAAAGGAGGAGGAAGAAGAAGAGGAAGAGGAGGTAAAGGATGAGGATGAGGAGGTAAAGGATGAGGAAGAGGAGGTAAAGAAGTAGGAGGAGAAAGAGGTAGAGGAAGAGTAGGAGGAAGAGGAAGAGGAGGAGGAGAAGGAGAAGATAATAATGAAAAAGAAGAAGAGAAGGAGGAGTCGGAAGAAGAGGAAGGGGAGAAGGAGGAGGAGGAAGAAAAAGAGAAAAGGAACGAAGAGAAGAAGAAAAAGAGAAGGAGGAGTCGGAAGAAGAGGAAGGGGAGAAGGAGGAGGAGGAGGAAAAAGATAAAAGGGACATGTACCAAAACTATATATTGCCCCCTTAATTAATTAAAGGGATAGTATACTTTTGGTAGGTTGGAGAGTCTTCATTCCTTCAAACAATGTCAGGAAACGGGACCACATGAACAAAAATAATGGTGGCCTGTTGCTTGGACTACTTTGGAGGAAACTTTTGCTCCAGATTTGCCAACACAGCACTAACCCCTTAAGGTGGTAATTCTTTTTTGGTACATTGGAGTGCCTTGATTCCTCCAAAGTATGCCAGGAAACAGGACCAGACGTGCACAAATAATGGTGTTCTGTTGTTGCTTGGAATAGTTTGGTGGATTCAGTTGCTCCAGAATTACCAACACAAAACTTCCCTCTTGACGTTTATGCTTTCTCAGAGACTCAATAAAGCAACCCACAGTGACTTTATCCTTTCCATAATAAAAAGAAGAATAGTTAAAAAGAAATTGTTTTAATTATTGAAAAAATATAAATTAATTGATGGCGTAAAGTATCGTAACATAAATAAGGTCTAAGATGTAGAAAAATTATTCGGGCCTTTGCTGCCTTCACTTCAAACTTTATTTTTTTACGAACCATTGATTTAATATATGAGAGAGAGAGAGAGAGAGAGAGAGAGAGAGAGAGAGAGAGAGAGAGAGAGAGAGAGAGAGAGAGAGAGAGAGAGAGAGAGAGAGAGTGTGTTTGCCTTTGATTTAATATATGAGGAGAGAGAGAGAGAGAGAGAGAGAGAGAGAGAGAGAGAGAGAGAGATGTATCAGATATCCACCATCGCGTTCGCATCCATATCCACACTCCAAAAAGTGAATGTGGCGGATATTGAATTATTATTATTATTATTATTATTATTATTATTATTATTATTATTATTAAACTGTGTTCAAAGTTATACAGTTCAGGGGTCTCTGCATGGATCAGGAAGGAGAGAAATTAAACTCATGATTATGCAACCTACTATTTCTTTGCCTAAATTTCCTTTTCATTAGCTAAACTATGGGCCAATTCATTACACAACTGTTGCCTATACAGTTACAGCAACGTTTTACCATTTATCCTAATGTATAGTTAGATACAAACTGAATAAAAAATAAGAATAGTGTAGGACCGTAGAGAGAGAGAGAGAGAGAGAGAGAGAGAGAGAGAGAGAGAGAGAGAGAGAGAGAGAGAGAGAGAGAGAGAGAGAGAGAGAGAGAGAGAGAGAGAGAGAGAGAGAGAGAGAGAGAGAGAGAGAGAGAGAGAGAACATTGGAATAATTTTGTGTATGTAGAGATGCATACCAAGACACATATTGCATGTACACATATGTATAAGTAAGTACTATGTATACATGACTATGAAGGAATACATATTAATTAGTACTAAGAAGGAAAGAGGTTAACAATGTATAAGAGACAGAATGTATGTATGTGTGGATGGGATGGATGCTTTTCTGTTTTATATGCATGTATGTATGTGTGTAACTGTGTATGTATGTATGTATGTGTGTAACTGTGTATGTATGTATGTATGTGTGTAACTGTGTATGTATGTATGTATGTGTGTAACTGTGTATTTATGTATGTATTTGTGTGTACATACAATTTTATGGCTGAAACTTGTCTTATATGTAGTTTGAGCATTACAATATGAAGCACTGTGTCATAAAAGTAGCTCCCATTTTAATAATAGTATTGTTTCATCCAATATCTTGAAAAACTTCGTATCCGAGAAGATGTTATAATCTGCTACAACTCCATTATGTTATATATTAATCCAACAATTACTGGGGGAAAAAAAACTCCACAGAGATCATTCCTACATATTGGTCAAAATATATTACTCTTTTTCTCTACTATTTTCGAAACTAAACTGTAAAATCATGATAATAAAACACAGGTCTCGAAAATCATCAAATTCGCTTATTCTCAAAATTACCTAGATCGCTAATTCTCTAAAATCACCTAATTCGCTTATTATATATTTATCGAGAGTCACTTCATTCGCTGATTTTCGAAAAAAAAAAAACTATCCAATTCGCTGATTCTCGAAAATCACCTTATTTCTCTAATCTTCTAAATTTCTAAAATTACTTAATTCGCATACATTTTAAATAGTTTAATTCGTTGATTTCCAAATATCATATAAATTGCTAAGTCTTAAAAATCACCTAATTCGCTGATTCTAAAATATTATATAATTAGCTGGTTATGGAAAATCACTTCATTCGCTAATTTCGAAAATCACTTTATGAGCTGATTTAAGAGAAACACTTCATACCCTGATTTTCGAATACCACTTAAATTGCTGATTTTCGAAATATTTAATTCGCTGATTTTCGAAAATCTCTTAATTTGCTGATTTTCAAACAACACAAAATTAGCTGATTTCCGAAAATCAACTCTTTCAATTATTATCGAAAATCACCTAATTCGCTGAGTTTAAAAATGACCTAATTCACTGAACTTCGAAAATCAGATAATTCGTCATTTTTCTTCATTGGCTTTCTGTATAATTAATAATGAATATAGAGACAGTAATAGAACAACACCACTACACGGAGGCAACTAGAAACAAGAATAAGTGACGACATTTTCCACCAACAGTATAACAAGGCCGACCCCAGAACCCAGGAAGAGAAGGTAGAAGGCTCCCTGGAGATGATTCAGTTCCAGTGCCACTTCCCTTCTTTCCTAAAAAATATACGATAGAAGAGGATGATCGTATTATTATTATTATGATGATGATGATGATGATTATTATTATTATTATTATTATTATTATTATTATGATTATTATTATTATTGTTATTATTATTATTATGATGATGATGATGATCATGATGATTATTATTATTATTATTACTATTATTATTATTATTATTATTGTTATTATTATTATTATTATTATTATTACTATTATTATTATTATTATTATTATTATTATTATTATTATTATTATTATTACTATTATTATTATTATTATTATTATTATTATTATTAGTAGTAGTAGTAGTAGTAGTATTATGATTATTATTATTATTATTATTATTATTATTATCATTAACAATTCTATTATTATTATTACCAGTTGCGGGGTGGTTTGTTGTCCGAGTTGACCACCTTTCTCCTCCTCTGCCTTGGCTCTGTTCTGTCTCACACGCTTTGCAATCAAGTCATCCTTCCAGTAGGGGGTGACTCCAGCGTCTTCCAGTCTGGACATTAACTCACTGAACCGAGGGTGGAATGGGGCGCCTTTTCTGTTGGTGTTTCAGTGGGTTAGTACGACTCTTAAAAAAAAAAAAAAAAAAAAAAAAAAAAATAATAAAAAAAAAAAATAAAAAAAAAAAAAAGTAGGTCGTAACACTTTGAATAACAAAGATGAATGTGTCTCTAAATTTTTTTCAAAACAAAAAACCTGTATAACAAAAACTATATCAATGCAAAAAAGGTGTCCCTGAGAAATATCAAGTATCAAATCGAAATAGTGTCTCTCTAAAATATGTATAAAAAAAACTGTGTCTCTATAAAATATTATTATTATTATTATTATTAATTCAACTTTTAAAATGTATGGCTAAAACTGGTGTGTGGTCTCACCTGATACCCCATCCAAACGCTGCCATGATAGGAATACCGGTCCTGCTGGTGTAGAAGGGAGAGTTACCTAATGCGTCCGTGTACCTGGAGGCCACGGCGATACTGACGTAATTCCTGAAGCTGATGAAGGAGTATCTGCCCTTTAATACCTTCAGGAGGCCTTCGTCAGACGTCTGTAGTACCTGAACAAAAAAATTGAACGCAAAGTTGACCTCACCGTAGAAAAGTTGACCTCGTGCATGTGCATTTTTGTTCTCATGTTTTTTATAGTGTATGTAGGCATGAATATAAAATCATTATCCTATTCCCTAATTAGATAAGTTATTAATTAAGAGTATAAGCCTACCTGCATTTCTTTATATATTTGCTGTACCGCTGGATTGATGTTCTTGACAAAATATTCCAGGGGTGCACCAGACAGCAACCATCGTTCAGTTCCCCATCCCCAGGAACCTTGGTCTAGTAACTGATGAAAGTGTTCCAGTGTTGGAGACCTTGCCTGTACTGTGAGGTGAGCCACGAGGGACGAACGGTACCCAATGTCAACCACCAGACAGAACACCAGCCACCAACCCACAAGCATCTGAACACAGTTAAGGGAGATATTTGGTGTTGGTAAATCTGGAGCAACTGAATCCTCCAAACAATTCCAAGCAACAGGACACCATTATATTTGTCCATCTACTAGTTCTGTTTCCTAGTATACTTTGGAGGAATCAAGGCACTCCAATGTAACAATAGCGAATTACCCCCGTAAGAGTTGTACGTCTGTATTATAATCATTAAGGTTATTGAGGTTTCTATTTGATAACTTTACTAGTAAGGAAATATTTTCTCAGAATCAAGAATATATTTAATTGGCTGATTATGACTAATTTTCATTAAAAATATCTATTTCGCAAAGATTAATACAATCAATTTAATGAACAGTGCATTAATAGTCCCTCTATTTCTTTTTTACTCCTATATAAAAAAATATAAAATTATTATTGTACTAATAAAAGTGGGAACATCATTATTATTTGTATCTTTATTAATTAATTAAGGGGAGAACCTCCTTTTGGTAATTGAAGGTCAACTAATTCCTCCAAACTATACCAGGAAACATATTAACCTTTATGTTACTGAAAGGGATCTGTTTCATTGTTTAGTTTGGAGGATTCAGTTTCCCTACAATGTACATACCGTCACTAGTATCTCCTCTTAATTAAGGGGGTGCGGGAGTAGGGGACAGGCTTGAGGGGAGGGGGGGGTTTGGAGGGTGCGGGAATAAGGGGACAGGCTGGGGGGGGGGGGGTAGAAAGCCTGTCCCCCTATTCCTGCACCCCCCATAAAAAAACTACCCCCTAAAAAAAAAAAAATCCGCACCCCCCTAAACCCCCCTCAAGCCTGTCCCCCTATTCCCGCACCCCCTTAAAGGTCATTGAAAGCCCTTGCAGTAATGGAAGGTGATGAGGCCACGTGATATACTAAACACCTCTACTCCCACATCTCACATAGACAATATAACTTGATAATTAATTGCATACCACTTTACCTAACACAGATGAATACACGGATACAGTAAGGAAGAAATCACTGCCTGTCCTGAATACATAAATATAGTTAGAAGCAAATATATAAATACAGCAAGAAGGAAAGCAATACCTGTGCTGAATACATAGATACTGTTAGATACAAATACAGTAAGTACGAAGGCAATACCTCAGCTGAATACATATGATACAGAGAGAAGGAAAACATTACCTAAAGAAAAAAAGAAGAAAATATACTGATAGATAAAATAAGAAGGATATTTAAGAAAGAACCTGGGCTATATACAAAGAAACTGAAAGATAAATTATGGAAAGCATTACCTATCCTGAATCTAATTTAATAATACATACATACAAAAAATACATAGATACAATAATAATACATAGGCCCAGTAAGTATGAAATAATTGTGTACCTGTCCCGACCCACTGGTTGATGGGTCTGGTGGTGGTTGTTCTGCTAATGCTCCCCAACCATACATGAGGGCTTTGGTGATCTCAACTCCCAACCCACCCGAGACAGACGCCCACAACCACTGCACCACCCACAATGTCAGTCCCCACACCAGTACACCCATTAGTAGGCTAGCCCACACTTCACCTGAAAACAACAGAAATAAAAATTATATATATAATAACAATAATAATAATAATAATAGTAATAATAATAATAATAATAATTGAATGAATGAATGAATGAATGAATGAATGAATAAATTGCTGAGGGCAAATTACCTTCAAACACTCCAGCTATGTTATTGCTGCTATTAAACATTTAAATTTCTGTTTATATATATATTTTTTTTTTTTTTTTTTTTTTTACAATTTACGAGCATCATCATCATGATGATCTCTTTTTACAACAGTTTACAAAAATCAACAACGGAGGTATCCACATTCACTTCACGCCATTCCGATGTTCCCAAAGGAAGCTTGTGATTCAATACCTGTTGAATCAAGAGACTATCGGAGCCATGAGAACGCTTCTGGTGGCATTGAGAGGAAAATTTGGATGAGTCTACAGAGATGGTTGTATTGCAAGGAGGAACGTCCATGGAGTCAAGTGTCTCAGAGGAACCACGAAGACGCGTCTGCTGCAATTTAGTTGATTTGTGTTTTCTTTTTGGAGAGTGTGTGTCAGCGTGAACCTCAACAGAGCATCAACACCTTTAGTTAAAGCCTGAGAATTGTCATCAGGGGATGAGTCACCAGAATGAGTATCTGATACTGTTTGTGATACAGAGAAGTTATTATGTAGTGAAACCAGATAAACGTTATCACCAGAGTAAGAAGCAGCTGTTTCTTGGGAGAATTGAGAGGTGCTGCAACAGAATTAAATGTTGTCGACTTGAAATGATGAGAGTGAATTGAGGAGGCATATGTCCTCACACCACCATCCTTCAGTCGCCTGAAGTTGAGATGCCGTCTGGCACTACCAATTTTGATTAATTGGGAGTTAGCCAAGTGGACGATATACTGCTCGAGGAGGTATGTCTTACATTGGCGAGAACATAGGGAGGGGGGTGAGCATCCCTACAGTAACTCTCTGACTGACACTCCCGTAGGGGGATATTGCCTGCAGTGATGTGAGTAATACTTTAAGGGTTTTGGCGCCCCTTCGGCCCCAGACACTCCCTTTCAGTTCTTCAACTGTCCCTCTTTTCATTTTATTTCCTTCCTGCTTGCTGTCACACCTTTCTATCACCTTTTTCTGGCGCTATATGACCTCGCTATTGCGGCGCCTAATACCAATCAATCAATAAATCAATCTCTGACTGACACTCTAAAGTAGGATGTGAGTCAAGAGCAGAACAATTACCACACCAGGAATGGTTTGTGTAGTTCCTCCTCCCATCACCAAACTCATAACAACAGAAACACTGTAAAGGACACTCAACAAAAGGCTTCACCTTAAAAGAGGTGGGGTTAATGTTAATGCGATCTGGGATATGTGAGCGATAGAAAGTGAAGAAGATCATGTTTTTACTGCCTTTCATCTGTTTTAAAGAGTCATTAAAGATGTTAGGGCAGTAATCATTGTCACTGTCAACTACATTAGTTGACCTCATCATCTGAAGCGTACAGTGAGTATCCCCCACAGACAGAGAATCTTTTGCCTTAAATGTTGCTTTGGTAGCAGCATTTGTATTAAAAGTAATATAGCACCGATTAGATCGGCAGTCACTGTCATAAGTGAGACAAATACGGAAAACCACTCCAAAACACTTAAAAATGGAGTGGATAACACCATTGGAAAGACTTGCAAATACATTGGTCAACACCACAGTGTCCAAATCGCTAGAAGGCTTTGTCGACACAACCCCTGACATGCTGGGTCTTCTTTTGTTACCAGAAATTGCAGCTTTCTGTAAACTTCCACGACCAGTGAGTGACATCTCGAGGGCCTGGTCGACCATCGCTTGAGGAAAAGAAGGAGGCTTAACTATATCCATATATTATATTTATTGCTAGAATGGCCCCAGGAGCCAAGAGCTACTACCTACCGGGCAGATGAGGGGACCGAGCGCTGGTCGCCGTGGGCGGGATACCTCGTTCCCCACGAGGCCAGTCGATTTGAAAAGCAGCTCCAGTGGCAAGAAAGCTTGCCCACCACGGTGCATAGACAACCCTTGCCCAACTTCTCCCGGTGCAGACACCCAACCATCCAACACAGGACGACACCTAGAGGGCTCGTACTGGCAGCCTAATACATGGGTACCATTTAGTCTGGTCTCTCACTGGTGACCTTTCTAGTATGGGAAGCCCTCTCTCCCCGAAATCGGGGCAAAGCAGGTGCAGAAGTCCCTTCTAGTGTAGCTCGCCAGGTGTCAGAGTCACGCAAACCCTCCCCCCACCCCCCACCACCACCACGACAAGGCGGCTCCATCGGGGGGGATTTCATGAGAGATATAATGAATTTAGCAAGCTCTTGGCAGCAAAGACAATATATAGTAATGGCTCTCAGGATTCGAACCACTTTGATTTAACCATTATGAACCTTTAGCCTCGAATTTTATAAAACCACCATTGACCTACAAAACTCTCATATCTTCATTTTTGACAAGACATAATGCTCTCTCTTTTCAATTGAAGAAAATTTTAATTGACAGCCCTATATCAGTTATATCACAGATGCCATGATTAATCAACCTCACCCAATATAAAGATTAAATCCTGAAGATAATAAATATAATTCCATACAACACTTACCACCTTCCAACTCAGCCAACCAACCATGTTCTTTGACACATCTGTTCCACTCCCCTTCTGTCCTTCCTCCTTCCACTAGCCCCTCTATACCCACGCACCATAACTTGCCGGGTAGAAACGACCACAAGGTGTGTGTGCCTGTGTCTCTGTCCCATCAGCTCGTGACTTTACTAAGAGAGTATCTGTTTCGTGGCATACTTTGGAGGAATCAGAGACATTCCAATTCACCAACAAAAAAATCTCCCCTAAACCAACTTCCCAGAGACTATGTACACCATTATGATTATGATAGATACTAATATCACTAAACACAAACCCCTTTTAGCAAAAATTGGCTCGTGTGTTTCCTGGCATAGTTTAGAAAATCAACAATCCTTCCATTTGCCAAAAGGAAAATATCGCCTCTCATAGTTTGGAGAAATCAGTTGTTCTCCACTATACCCAAAACATAAAAAAAAATTATTCCTTTAAGTCGGAAGTAAGTGCGTTCTTGGTATATCTGGAGCAAATAAATCCTCCAAACTATGCCAGGCAACAAGTTTTTCATGGAATACTTCGGAAAAATCAAGGTGCTCCAATGTATTAAAAGTATACTATCTTCCCTTCATATCCCACCTTGGAATGGTCTAACGAGTGCCAGATTTGCAGGCAGTAATGTGGGTTTGAGGGAGGTAATGACGAGTACATCTGAAGGGTAGCCTCGTGAATAGTCTACAGCCTCTAGCCTCTCTGGTGTTGGAGCAGCAATGGTACAGAAGTCAGTCTCCTCACGTTGTAGTTCCCCCATCATACCGTTGAACTTACCAGCTGTTGGTACGCCCCATTCTCGTTCCACTTGCTCATGCATTGTATATCTAAGGAAGAAAACGTAATATCTGAATGTTGAAGAAATTATTGCCTCCTTAAGGGGGAAGTTTTGTGTTGGTAAATCTGGAGCAACTGAATCCTCCAAACTATTCCAAGCAACAGAACACCATTATTTTTGTTCATCTGGTCCTGTTTCCTGGCATACTTTGGAGGAATCAAGGTACTCCAATGTAACAAAAAAGAATTACCACCTTAAGGACCCTGTGTTCGTGTATAAATAATGGAGGCTTTTGATTCCACCTAACCATGCCACGAAACAAGCTCCTTCCTTATACGTGATGTTTCGTGACAAGGTTTGAAGGACTCATTTATCTTTAATATTCTGACTATATCACAGGGTCCTTAATTAATTTACTGTCTACCATCGATATTAGGTTAGGGGGGTAATATGCTTTTGGTACATTAGAGAGCCTGCATTCCTCCAAAGTATGACGGGAAACAGGACCAGATTAGTAATAAATAATAATGGTGGCCTGCCTGTCGCTTGGAATAGTTAGGAGGAATCAGTTGCTCTAGATTTACTAACACTGTACTGTCCTATTTAGGTAATTCCAGTAAGCACGATTAGTACAAACACACACACACACACACACACACACACACACACATACCTGATCACACGTGCATACATACAGTCGTGGTCAATAATAATCATCCACATATGGGTATCTCAAACAATTTACTGTCTAATGTTTTCACGTTCACATATGATATTATTGTTTTAAGTAGTGTGTAGCTGCTTGTATTAAATTAAAAGATGTTAGTTAACCTATTTATTGGAAAGTTTATCAACTATAAGGAACAGAGGGAAGCTGTCACACTCTTACGTGAGGTACCCCTATATGGATGATTATATATGACCTCGACTGTACATACACAATCCCAGTGAATGAATCTGGAATGGACATCATATTCTATACACTATCTATATATGAGTCAGTAAAATAGTGACTGTATGTACTTTACTTTTGAACCTAACTTAACCTAACCTAACCTAACCTAACTTAACCTAACCTAAGCTTCTTGACAGATATAATTCGTGTAATCTTTAACATTTGATCAACAGGCTCAATTGAAATAATACTTTATCATCATTAAATAGAATTAAGAATAGGAATGGGAATCGAAAATAGCAATGGAAATATCAGCTTCACAATACGAGATAGTGGGCAGATATTTTGATCATTTAATTAATTACTCTCTCTCTCTCTCTCTCTCTCTCTCTCTCTCTCTCTCTCTCTCTCTCTCTCTCTCTCTCTCTCTCTCTCTCTCTCTCATTGAATATGCCTTACGTAAAATTGAGAAGGTCAGCGAAAGTGTGAATGAATCTGGTGTCCATGGCATCGAGGGGAGTAACATTGGAGCCCCGTTGGTGGTCACTCTCAGTCACGTAGTCCATGAAGGGAAAATGTCTTAGTGCCACGACACGAAACTTATGCCCTTGTAAGTCACGGAACTGATGCTCTGTTTACCGATAACAAACCAAAGATGAAATTAAATAAGTGTTTAGTGAGAACAAACCAAAGATTAAGTTTTTTTTTAATTATTATTATTATTATTATATCGAGTAGATGTTAATTAATCTTTGTAGAGTTACTAATTAATGTTTTATCCTTAACTTTATTAGCTTTATCAAGATCTCGGTTGGTTAATTAAGGGGAATATTACCATGTTGATAAATCAGGAGTAAATTATTCCTCCAAACTATTACAAGCAACAGAAACAAAACACAATTATATCCCTTATGAAGAAACAAAACAACACAACACAATTATATCCCATATGAAGAAACAAAACAACACAATTATATCCATTATGAAGAAACAACACAACACAACACAATTATATCCCTTATGAAGAAACAAAACAACACAACAAAATCCATATTATCTCACCATTATAAAGTGTGATGTTGTGTGTGTGTGTTGTGATATTGTGTGAAATGCCACTTACTAAAACAATACAACACAACACAAACCATATTATCTCACCATTATAAAGTGTGATGGTGTGTGTTAGATGTTTCCAATCCAAGTGGCCTAAGTATTGTACATCTGCCTTACCCTCATCACAATACACACAACGACGGTATACCAACACACCACTTGCTGACTCCCCTGAGAAAAGAAAATAAATATATAGATAAATAAGCAAATAGATAAGTAGATAAATCAATATATATACAGAGAGAGAGAGAGAGAGAGAGAGAGAGAGAGAGAGAGAGAGAGAGAGAGAGAGAGAGAGAGAGAGAGAGAGAGAGAGAGAGAGACAGACACAGAGAGAGAGAGAGATTTAAAATATATGTAAATAGGTAAATTAATAAGAAAAATAAATAAATAAATATCGAAATAAAAATGTACGTAAATAAGTTACTAAATATATAGATAAGTAAGTAAATAGATAAATAAATAAGTATATAAGTTAATAAATAAATGTATAGATATATAAATAAATAAATAAATGGATAAATAGAATAATAACTAACTGGAACAATAACTTAACTCTTTATTGGTGAAACAGGACGGCCACCACCATCACCAGGACTCCCCACACCAGACTCAAGTATCATGTATACAGCATGGACGGTGTTACGTAGTGTTGGGTGTAGTAGTACCTCCTTAACACTACTACTACTACTACTACTACTACTACTACTAACGACAAGCACACGCACCCCAGACTTCTTCCATAACCCTGTCAGTTCGAGGTTCCTGTATGGGTAGTAATTAAGCATTTATTATAGTAATCACAGTAATCATAGTATTAATAAAATAATAGTGTTAGTTTTGGTAATATTGTAACTTGTAAATTATTGATGAGGAAGAAAGATGGTGGTAATGAAGAAGGATGGAGTATTATTCAAACTAATTTACTGTAAAATTAAGGGGATAGTTTACTTTAGGTTAAATTAGAGTGCCTTGAGTCCTGCAAAGTATGCCAGGAAACAGGACAGGAATAAACAGAAAAAAAAACTGGTGTCCTGTTGATTGGAATTCGTTTGGAGGAATCAGTTTCTCCAGATTTACCAACAATGTAGTACACAGTTAATTAAGAGGGTATGATAATTACGATGAAAATGAAACTATTTCACTTGGATGTCTGAAACTTGTATTAAAATCCTCATTGCCCAAAAGTGAAGATGATACCTGAACAACTGAATTTTTTTTTTTTTTTTTTTTTTTTGCCTAAATTCCGAATTTAACTATAAATTCAACACCAATAATCAGATTACATTCAAATTTTGTATAGCATTTCTCTATTAGTTAATATGCAAACCCCAGTTTCTCTTTTTTTATTAGTGTTATTAGTTTTTATGTTAGACAACAAAAAATTTTCCTTAAAAAAAAAAAGTTGTTTATACATTTTGAAAATCTTTTCCTATATGTTTTCACACTTTAGGCAAAATATAACTTCTCATACTTATAGGGCACACATTGACAATTAACATGCAGCAAATATCATAAAAATTGGACAAAAAATAAAAAAGCAATAGTATTGTAGGAGACACCAAGCACCTTGCACTTCCCTCTCCTCACCTGTCTACCTGCCACCGGCACACACAGCCGACCTGGTCAGGTTAAAGGGTGCCGAGGAGCCGCTCCTATTTCACTCTCCTAGCAGCTCTCGACCTAGACTCACCTCTTGACCTGCCGTCGTCCCTGCTTGCTGCCCTACCACGCCACGCTCTCTATGCCACCTCCTGCAGCAGCTACTTCTCTCAACCCACGTGGCCACGGCAGGCAGGACTCCCCAGCTACAAGGTGCTTGTTTCTCTACAACTCTGACTCTAGCCGACCTTGCTACGGTGTCCTGATGTATTTGGAAACACAGTCCTGTACTTCCATTAATAAACTGCTACCGTGTACAATCGAGTCTGTTCACCCCAATAGTAACACAACCACATGTTGTTACAGTATCCTGAATGGTGATAAATGTAATTAGAGTAAACAGTGTCTAAAGTCGGGTGAGTGAGATGCGTCCCATTAATGTATAGTGTAGTTCCTTCTGCCAGCGTTTGTTTCGCATTCTTTCTTTATTTTCTAAGTAATTTTCTTATGCAATGATGATGACAATGAAAATAAAAATGAAGAAGGTGAAAGAAAAAGCTTCCTCTTTGCACTTGAAGATCCCAGGGGTGTGGTGAACAGTGGTGGTGACAGCTCCTCGTGTGTAGTGGGTAGTGTCGTGTGGTAGGGTGTACTCTCTTATTTCTCCTGTATTTTCTTAATTCTTATTATTCTGCTTCACTTCTCTCTCTTGCTTTCTGCAATGCTTTCTTCTATTTCGGGTTGCCTTGGTTGGTTGGAATCGAACGGTAGAGGCGTGAGGAACATATAAACGGGCAGCAGAGAAAAGGAACATTTTTTTTTTTTTTTTTATGTTTCGACACTGAACAAGGCTTCATTAAGCCCGTTACCGTGGCCCAGGTCAACTGCTACTCACACACACACATCACGACTTCCGAACTGGTACCCAGCCACAGGAGGGAAGTGAGGGTAATACCCAAATACTTCATCTGTTATGGTACCAGCGAGGGTGTTTTACGATGTTCGGTGGCATTCTAGTTAGTGCCTGAAACTCAAATCAGAAGAGTAAATATTCTCAGGCCCTCACCTGAGAGGAATCGATCTCCCGACCTATAGGTTACGAGTCCAGAACACTAACCACTCGGCCACCTCCCCTTTGCTCTGTATGGAGGTCTAACATCCACTGAGTGACTGAGCTGTTTATGGGAATCATTAATTAAGTTCATTGGCTTGCCGCCACAAATCACTATAAGATAATAATTTTTGGCGTACAAAGATGCGGTGAAGTGCTGCGTGATGCACAAAATGTAAACAATGCAGGCCACATGTGTACTACACAGCCTTTTAATTAAAGGCCCTAAAATTAATTTAGAATTCAGATACTGAATTCAAACTTGGTAGAAAGATTGCCAGATAGTTGCCAGAATAGGTGATACATAAATCTCAAAATAGCGCAATCGTTCATTTTGGGTCATATTATGCCTCTTCTATTAAACTAAGCCAGTTGGAGATACCTTGGGTATTTTTGCTACTTGTAATTGATCAGTTCAATATTCTCCTTTAACCTATATACTAATTCATAAATACAATACTTTACATATACAATGTTATACATACGCAATACTTTATACATATAATACCTTATACTATATACTGTACAATACTTCATATACAGTATACAATACATTATATAATTATACAATTCTTTATATATAAAATACATTATATAATTATACAATAATTATAAACAATTAATTATAATTATATACATTACTTTAAAGCCTTGTTAGTGGCGTTGTTGTTGTTGTCGATATAAAGAAGGAGTCCCCGGCAGGTGATTGTGACATCATTCCACACACCCTGAGGAAGGTACTGGTGACGCTCTGACCCACCACCATCTACCACTACCACTCCACCACCACCACCACCAGCCTGTCTGGTATCACACACAAGTATTAATCTTTTAATTAAGGACAAAACTTTCGGAAAGGATTCACTTTTGTAATACATAACCTTTCCTTATAGCATGTGATGTCCTTAAAGATATACGGTATATATACCTATTATAAATGACAATCCGTCTCTGTTTGTTGGCTTATAACTCCAAAACGGTTACACCTATATCCAAAACCTATATATATTCTACATCAACATCACCAGGCGAAGGTTTTGGTATGACGTATCATGATGTAACTCCACGTAAAAATTACGTTAAAATGTTAAATATTCTATTTATCGACTAAAACCACAAAGAATAGCTCGAACGGAAATTTTCCGTTCGAGCTGCTAAATTCGCGCGCCAAATGTACCGCTCGAACAGATTTTTTTCGTTCGAGCCGCTAAAAACGCGCGCCAAATGTACAGCTCGAACAGAAATTTTCCGTTCGAACTGAAGAAGGCAAAAAGGCTATTTGGAAATTCAGTCAGTCTCGGGTCTTCAAGCTGAAAATCTGTTCGAGCGGTACATTTGGCGCGCGAATTTAGCAGCTCGAACGGAAAATTTCCGTTCGAGCTATTCTTTGTGGTTTTAGTCGATAAATAGAATATTTAACATTTTAACGTAATTTTTACGTGGAGTTACATCATGATACGTCATACCAAAACCTTCGCCTGGTGATGTTGATGTAGAATATATATAGGTTTTGGATATAGGTGTAACCGTTTTGGAGTTATAAGCCAACAAACAGAGACGGATTGTCATTTATAATAGGTATATATACCGTATATCTTTAAGGACATCACATGCTATAAGGAAAGGTTATGTATTACAAAAGTGAATCCTTTCCGAAAGTTTTGTCCTTAATTAAAAGATTAATATGTACTATATCGTCTTTATGTACAGTACGTATGGCAACTGGCAAGCGGTCTGAGATCGCGGAATATTTTCAACTAACGCAACAAGACTGAAATGCTTTCACATATTATAAAATTAATATTGATAATTTCTAAACTCTAGAGTGCATATTTCCTGGGCAACGCCGGGTACCTCCGCTAGTATATATATATATATATATATATATATATATATATATATATATATATATATATATATATATATATATATATATATATATATATATATATATATATATATATATATATATATATTAATAATAATAATAATAATGAAGAGATTTTGAAAGAATGAAAGTTAAAACCAGATTCGAATTAACTATGGTGAAGGGAACTATTTATCTGAAAAATATACAGTCATACAAAATCATTACCATAATTATATAGATCAAAGGGGGTCTCGTAAAGTGTTGGTAAATCTAGAGTAACTGATTCCTTCAAACTATTCCAAGTAACACGCTCCTCCTGTTTTATTGTTCATTTGGTCCTGTTTCCCGGCATATAATTAATTATACTTTGGAGGAATCAAGGCACTCTAACATACTAAAGTGTACTATCCCCGTAAGGTGTAATCTATATAGCCTACTTCACCACCATAACCTTACCTAAGAACGGCTGAGACAACGGGTGAATGTGATACTGTGGTCCAAAGTACTAGTTGACAACCCCGCATATGGCGCTCCACAACCTCAACCAACATCTGTCCCACGTGGTCTGTCCAATTCAACATCTGTCCTTCTTGGTCTGTTCTTTTCAACATCTGTCCTTCTTGGTCTGTCCAATTCAACATCTGTCCTTCTTGGTCTGTTCTTTTCAACATCTGTCCCACGTGGCCTCCTTCCCATTTCAACATCAGTCCTTCTTGGTCTCTCAATTTCAACATCTGTCCTACGTGGTGTCTGCCCCATTTCACCCCAAGAACTCGATCTGAGAGTAATGCTGTCACTCCAACCAAAAGCAGAGCTACTCTTGGTGTCATGTGTAATGTCATATTGACCTGAAAAGTAAGTTTTTTTTTTTTTTTTTTTTTTTTTTTTTTTACTACATTGACAACTAGTATTACCAAATATATATACTACTACATTTACTGTGTATCAAATCAGATGAACTGAAATGCATGTATACATTAGATTTTGTTGTTCATAACTAACCTCTTTTACCTCAATTTTCTAGTCGATTATATTAACCTTCTGGACCAATCGAGAATCGTTATTAAATATGATATGCATTTATTATTGATATCAGGAAAAGTATATTACAAACTCAAGTTATAAATCACTTTACTTCCCAACCACAAGTATAACACTATAGCATGTGCCTTAGTATTTATCCAAAACTGTAATATATTTACTATAAATATATTTACATGATTATAGTGCTTGTTATTAGTCACCAGACACACTTTGGGAAATATTTTGATAAATATCGATTGACAACATTGTGCAAAATCCTGTTATATAACAAAAACACTGAATCTCAATTCGGAAGAGTAAATAATCTCAGGCCCTCACCTGAAAGGAATCGATCTCCCGAAAGATAAATTACGAGTCCAGCAGAATACTAACCACTCTGCCACCTCCTATATATTGGTATTGAGTAACATCCATCGCTACGAGTCTTGTTTATTTTTTGTCACACCTCGTATGAATCCATAATAAAAATTTATCAATAATTACACTGGTGTCAACTGGGTGGGATTCCTAGTCAATTAAAAAAATTAGCTATAATATAAATCCCCTAATAAAAATTCTTGATATTACACTGGTGGCGGTGAGGGGATATAAAAGAACGTCAGCCCTATCAAAACAAAATTATCCTGATACTACAATTCCAAGTAGCTGTACTTAAATATAATAATGTTATATATTTGTTTTTCATGCGAGTTTGGCTACATGTTTGAGTACTTTATTAATTTATTTATGATATATAATCGTTAACGTAAAAGTCTTTAGATTAATAACCACAGCTTTTACAAGAAAATCTACATAACTGAAAAATATTTTACATTATTTGCATTCACTCTTGCTTCATTTTTACGTGTATCTCAAATTTCTACTCTTTCACCGGGAGTAATACTATCACACATTTCACTTAATGGTGATATTTTCGCATCGAATTCCGGGCGAAAAATAATTATTAAAGAAGCGGGACTCATAATACCCAATTAGGCAAAGGACAATGGATAAACAGCCATACAAATTCATATCAGTTCAGGGGATGTATAGTGTTTGGTAAATCGGGAGCAACTGATTCCTCTAAACTTTTCCATGCAACAGATCACCATTATTTTTGTTTATCCGGAGTCAAGGACCTCCAGTGTACCAAACGTATACTAGGCTACTCCCTTAAGTCGACTTCCCAACCTATTATCATGAATTTTCTCTTGTGTCCTGAACATGGAAAATCTTATTGGTGAGTCACGACAAGAGGCCAAACCAGGGAAAAGGAGGTGACACAAAAATGAAAGTAAACACCTGTATACGTAGTCTTGTATAATTTATTTCTATCTTTGTTACAAATCTTTGTTGTTGTTTTTTATGTACAATTATGATCGTATTCATTTGTTTCCTTATACCTTATTATATCTTATAACTTATACCTCAACTATAACTTTATTATAATACTGAACATGTGAGCTATTAAGACGCTAAGGTAGACTTTTATCCAGCAGGAAGTTATTGGAAACGAATGAAGAGTTATTCTGATACTGCTTAACAAAAATCTGATCATACAAAGTTAGTGGGTGATAGTAATGTTGTTGTTGTTGGTGGTGGTGACTGTGAACCAACCTAGACAACGCCAGAGTCGAACGTGCATCACCACCATCATTATCACTATTCCCTGTACACAAATGACACACCACACCACCACCACACCTGAGAGAGCAAACACCGAGATGATGATGATGTTGATGATGATGAAGGACCCCTCTGTGATGACTATTGCTGTTGGCGGATAGAGGGATACTTGGTTCTCTTGTTGTTGATATTAGTCTGCGATAGGGTCTGCTCTCTACCGTCCCTTCCTCCAGCCAGCGTCTCACCCAGCGGTATACAGTTGTAACGCTCACCCCAGTGTGGTAGGAAATGTCTCGTGCTGGTATCCCCGCCTGCCAGTACCACACCATCTTGGCTCGGGCATCTCGGGTCGATAATTTTTTCTTCAGCCGACTCTCCATAATGTGTGTGTATGAATTGACTCTCTCTGTGAAATAATCCGAGTGGAGGAAGAATTATTTTCTGAATATGTGTGTGTGTGTGTGTGTGTGTGTCTCTCTCTCTCTCTCTCTCTCTCTCTCTCTCTCTCTCTCTCTCTCTCTCTCTCTCTCTCTCTCTCTCTCTCTCTCTGAAATAAACCGAGTGTAGGAAGAATTAACACCTGAATTTGTCTGTGTGTGTGACTTGACTCTCTCTCTCTCTTTTTGTGAAATAAACCAAGTGTAGGAAGAATTGTCTCCTGAATATGTGTGTGTGTGTGAGTGTGTGTGTCTCACTCTGTGTGTGTGTGTGTGTGTGTGTGTGTGTGTGTGTGACTTGACTCTCTCTGAAATAAACCAAGTGAATGAATAACTATATGAGCTGTTGGATCCTTATCTCTATAAAACTCGTATCTATAACTCTATAACATTCAAATTCATTCCCAAGTTGAAATATAATTGTTCGTAAACGTATATATATACTTGCAGCACCAAGAGTTCAAGGCACCTCTCCTACTACTAGCCTGTGACGGGTGTGGGTCAATGAAGGTCTCACTCAGCGATGCCACTACTCGGTTAGACCACATGGTTTTGCTGGTGAGAGGCACTCCCTCATAGGGAAAAGCAGTGGACAAGCAGAGCCTAGGGCTATTTGTGTACTTCCTTCCTCAAACCTGGGTCCTGATGGCTCTCACCCCACCCCACAAACCTAAACTGCAACACACACATTTTACACACACTACAACGAACACCAACATCCACACAATCAACCACACTATACTAATCATCATTTTTCTTCCAGGGCTTTAACCTTAGGGAAACAGGGCTGAAACCCATGTAAGCCCGACTTCCTTCAAATCCTCACCCCTCTTCTCTTGTACTTTATCAAACCAACTCGTCAACGATACCCTCGCCCTCACACACATTACTGGAATACTTCAGCAAGGTGAATATCTAATAACTCTTCCTCCAACTACACTCCTTTCCAACTTTGACATAAAAGCTCAAAGTCTTTACCTTAATCTTTACTACACACTCTCACCCAATCACTCATTATATCAATCTATAGAAACTCTGCTTTTCCATCAGAGTTCAACCTCTCACCTCTTCAACTAGACTCCGTTCAAAACCTTACTACAACTTTTACTAAACCACTCAGACTATTCCCTATACTCTCCAAGACTTTTTGACATCCTGCATTTCCACCAGGATTCAACATCTTCACCCACCATCATTCACCCTTCATCACTCATCACCCATCAAACACCCACCAGCCACCTTCGCTACCATCATCATCCCCGACTCCATGACTAGAGAACAACAGACAGGCTCACCGAACCAGCACCCAACCCCCACCAGGGCCGGTGGAGAAGTTAGGGCCCTTAGAGGGTGCCGGGAAGGTGAGCAGGATGGTTGGGCCCGCCGAGCAGGCAAAAGGCTCAAGCAGAGGAAACCAACCTCTGCAATCTTAAAAAAAAAAAAAAAAAAAAAAAAAGTAATCCCCCACCGATACTCTTCCACTAGCGTCGGGACCACTGGCCAGACAACAACCCTCTCCTCCGATCTGCCAACTGACCCTGCTCGCTTTGCCGCACCTCGCCAGGCTCCCTTGTGCCACACACTACACTACGGTCACCCTCGAGCAACACCACGACTACCTTCTCCAAGCAACACGTCACCTTCTCCAAGCAACAAACGCAGTCGGGCAAGCGGGAAGACTTCACTCTGGTGCTTGGGTCCACTCTGTATATTTACTTGTGTTACTCCATTAATATATCCGTGCCGAGTATTCGAGTCTACTATACACCTTCCGGTAGTAACGACCTCCATACGTTGCATTACTATACACCCAAAGGGTCCCAACGGGGGCAATATCAAAGCTCAAGAAAAGTATATTGTTACGTAGCAATGTAACGCCAATATGGAAGGAGAGTAAATCACAGAGTCACTACACACACACACACACATTCATTACAGTTGTTCCAGTATAATGAACCCTCTTCCATATTACAACATACTGAAAATGTAACACTATGTAACAGCATTGCAATATTATTATTGTTAGGTTTGTTGTTGTTTGCAAAGTCATTTGGTACACACACACTGCAGTACTTCCTGAATATTGACCTCTCTTTCCATATAGCCTGTGTAAGTATTACTGTGGCCGACTGTACACTGACCCGTAGAGAGAGAGAGAGAGAGAGATGACAATAAGAAAATCTCGTCATAATTACTGAGAGAGAGAGAGAGAGAGGACAATAAGAAAATCTCCCCTTAACTACTGAGAGAGAGAGAGAGAGAGCCTTCAGATGACAATAAGAAAATCTCGTCATAATTACAGAGAGAGAGAGAGAGAGGACAATAAGAAAATCTCCCCTTAACTACTGAGAGAGAGAGAGAGAGAGAGCCTTCAGATGACAATAAGAAAATCTCCCCTTAATTAACTACTGAGAGAGAGAGAGAGAGAGAGAGAGAGAGAGAGAGAGAGAGAGAGAGAGAGTCTGAGAATCTTCAGGTGACAATAAAAAAATCTCTCTTAAATTACTGAGGAACTGAGAGACCCACACCCACACCAACACCTACCGTACACCTTACCCTTAGTGAAGGCAAGAAGAGTAGCCTAATGAGTTCAGTGTCTGCTTTACATTGTATTTATATAGAGATACAAGTAAGCCCCTCCCTCTTTGTGACGTCACCAGTTTCATTGTTTGAATAATAAGAGTTACCGTAGATGGGAGTTTGTCTGATGGGCTACTGATTAATTGTCTGGGAATACTGATAGGTTACTGATGATAGGCTGTACTGATAAATTGTCTGGGAATAGTGATTAATTGTCTGTGAATTCTGATAGGCTATCGATTGGCTATTCGGATTAATTGTCTGGGAATATTGATAGGCTACTGATACGCTACTGATGGGCTATACTGATTAATTGTCTGGGAACACTGATTGGCTACTGATGGGCTATACTGATTACTTGTCTGGGAACACTGATTGGTTACTGATAGGCTATACTGATTAATTGTCTGGGAATACCGATACACCATTCATAGATTATACTGCTTGTCTGAAAATACTGATAGGCTATACTGATTCCTCCACTCTCTTCCTAACTGTGCCAAGAAACAGATTACTCTTTTTTGTGAATTGGAAGGCTACTGATTCCTCCTAACTGTACCAGAAAACAGACGCCCTCAATGGTATTAGTAGGTGATCTGTTTTGTGATGTAGTTTGGAAGAATTAGACACCTTGATTCCTCCTAAGTATGCAAGGAAGTAATACCAGATTAACAAAACTAATGGTGGCCTGTTGTTGCTTTGAATAATTTGGAGGAATGAGTTGCTCCAGATTTACCATCAACACTGTATTACCCCCTTTAATAATTACCCGATTTGTGGCACATATTGGTATATCTGCTGGAGTACCTGATTCCTCCCAACAATTCCAGGCAACAACGGGACACCATTACTTATGTTCATCTGTTTCATGGCATACTTTGGAGGAATCAAGGTGGCCTACTTCAAAGTACCTAAAGTGCATTACCCTCTTAATTAAAGGGAGATTTTCTTTTTGGTAAATTGGAAGGTCTGTGATTCCTCAAAACTATGACACGAAACTACAGATCCCATATTAGTAATATAGAGGTGATTTGTTTCGTGGCATAGTTTGGTGGGATCAGAGACCTTCCAATTCACCAACAAGTGAATCTCGCCATTACACGTCTCAAGGAAAACACACGATTGTGGTTAATTAATACTGAGATCATCTGTTTTCAGGTCCAAGTTAGGAGGGTCTGCAGGAATCATTAGTAAGCCTCAATTTCGCCGACATTTTTTTTTTTTTTTTATTACATAAACTGATGATTAGCATGGACTGTGGGGCTTACCTAACATGAACTCTATATACATGTGAGGCAAAACTTCAGTGATAAACAGACGAAGCTAAACCAAACTCTAACCTAACCAAACCAAACTAAGCCAAACCTAACCTAACATAACTTACCCTAACCTAACCGAACCAAACCAAACTTAACATAACCTAACCAAACCTAACCTAACATAACCTACCCTAACCGAACCAAACCAAACTTAACATAACATAACCAAACATACCCTAACCAAACCAAACCAAACATAACCTAACCAAACCAAACCAAACATAACATAACCAAACCAAGCCAAGCCAAACCAAACATAACCAAAACCAAACCAAGCCAAACCAAACATAACCAAAACCAAACCAAGCCAAACCAAACATAACCAAAACCAAACCAAGCCAAACCAAACTTAACCTAACCTAACTTAACCAAACCTAACCTAACCTAACTTAACCAAACCTAACCAGAAATCCTTCATAAATCATATATTTAATCCTTTCCAAACCCTAATGAGAAAGCACATGTAAAAGACTTCAAATGGTTTGGTGGAGAATTTAACTCATTTTAATCAATTGAAGGGTTACCAATTCCTTCGATATTTTCATTAGTATTACTCAACAAATTATAAATTAACAGTTGCAATAAAAATTTTGTAAGTATTGCCAGAGTAGTTTGTATTTGGAGCCAAAGAGTGTCGAACTGTAGAGAGTGACTGTATATAGTGATGGGTGATGGATGGATGGATAGATGGATGGATATTTGTAGAGAGTGACTGTATTATAGTGATGGCTGATGGATGGATGGATAGATGGATGGATATTTCTAGAGAGTGACTGTATTATAGTGATGGCTGATGGATGGATATTTGTAGAGTGACTGTATAATAATAGTGATGGCTGATGGATGGATGGATAGATGGATAGATACAAGTAGAGAGTGACTGTATTATAGTGATGGCTGATGGATGGATAGATGGATGGATATTTGTAAAGAGTGACTGTATAATAGAGATGGGTGATGGATGGAAGGAATTAATCGTGCCGTGTAAGATTAATTCCTTGAATTGCATATGATATCGTGAAGTGGAAAAATCATAGGGAATTATTTATACAATGTTAATTAGAATTGCATGTGTAACGGATATATAACTGATGTGTACTATTGTGTAGGATGTCAAGTTAGTCAGTATAGGTACGCGTACAAACGAGTTGTATGGCGCCAGTGTATTAATCGCAGACACGCTCCGTTGCGAATGGATACGGCCGTCGGCCCAAGTCAGCCAGCCAGCTTGAATCAGTTTGATCTTCAATCTCCGCGAGTGTACACATACGTAGTTGCTCGTCCTTGATCTCTCTTACCTCGCCTTTGTCTCTCTTGACGAAGAGATAACTGGAAGTCGAATAGCTCGGCAAAATTACCAGTATTCCAAGGCTTCATGGTTATATTATTAATTGATTGCAACAGACAATTGATTAAATAAGGTAAGAAGGGAAGCCGGTCTCTCTAAGTGAGTCGGTAGAAGGACTTGCCTTAGAGTCTCTCGTATCTATGGTAAGTAACGACTGATCGTTGTGTAATGACATTGAAAATTGAAACAGGTGCAAGGACATAATCTTTAACTATGTAGCGAATCTTGGTTTTAGAGTTTTCGAACTCGTCAGTGTTAGTTTGAATTTTAATATTAATTAAAGTAATTGAGTAGGAAGGTCTTGAAATAGCACCTAATTAATAATTAATTACAGTGTTAGTCTTGCTTAGTCAATGAGTTAACATAAGCTGGTTTATCGTAGGAAAAATCGACTGGAGAACAATTGAAAGAAAATTAAAGAAGACTGTTACGAGACCGTACGAGTACCGTAACTCGATTTATTGCGATATTAGCTAGCTATTCTCAATTCGTATGGAAGTGTATGCGTGTGGTAATTAATTTATTAATTGTTTAATTAAATATTTGTTGGTGGCTGACTGAAGTTAATAAATAAGCTCTGGAAATACGTCCTTCCACCCTCACTGCCACTACAGCCACACTGGGTGCCGTGAGTGACTAGTGACTGGCTGGAGTCAGGCTACACCATAGCCACCTAGAGTATCTAGGTGACTATGGCTACACCCTACAAACCCACAATTAGTGTTGCCACCCAAGACAGCCATGTTATGAGGCGCTCATATTTTAAAACTGGCGAATAATGCGATTATCTGCGCTGGTGAACTACTGGTAAGGTTAGGTGTGGAAACGTATTCTTTGTTAGATATTTCATTTTTTAGATACGACTTATTTCTGTAGCGGAGGGACGAACTGCGGACAGTGTTAACAGGTCTACTTGGTGAAATTACAAAAGTGCCTGCAGACAGTTGTACACATTACGCCTGACCTGCCCTTTCAGGCTATTTTTGGCTACTATCCAGATTATTTAATTTATTTTTATAGGTCGTGATTTTTTATAGGTCCGTGATTTGGTGTGGGCACGTAGCCTGCCAGACTTGGCGAAAATGCCACCGGGAAATAATTCTCAAAGGCCAGCAATGTATGTATGGTGAGGGATGTGGCAGGGTAGGTCAGTGAGTGAGAGTTTTGTTGTAGTGTGAGGGAGGGGGCAAGATAGGTCAGTCAGCAAGAGTTTTATTGTTGTGAGGGACGCTTGGTGTATTGTGAGTGAGACCTACTTATATATCAGTAGGTGTTGTCATCAGGATACTCACAACAGTCCCCACAATAACATGGGCAGCACGGGAGACGGGGCTGGGGACGGGGCCTGGGCCTGAGCCTGGGCCTGGGTTGGGGGCTGGGCCTCGTAACCTGAACTGAGACGGCTCTTTGGGGTCGTCGGGGAATAGCAGGGGTGGGGCGGGGAGGAGAGGGGCGAATAACAGGACGAGGTGGTTGGGGAAATATGGGGACGGGAGGGGGAAGAACAGTGGGAGGAGAGGGACGTGGTTGTTGTTGTTGTCTGTTCATATTGAGACTGACATTGACAACACTGGTCTGTCCTTGCTGCTGGGGCTTTAATGGGGCACCTCCCCTAACTCCACTACCCTCCTGCAGTGTCATACCATCCTGCAGCATTCCCATATCTGGCAGCTGACCCCAAACCCCGGCCCTCATCAACACAGCCGTCAGTATCAGAATTTGTGTAATGCCAAACATCACGTTTTTTGCTCAGTAAAAATTTTATACTTTTGTAAGGATTGGCGTGGATTTTCAAACAACATTTTCTTAGTTTGTGGCCAGATTTAGATGTGAGATTGTAACCAAACTCGGGAGCATTTTATTTGTTAGCTAATGAACTTATGCCTAATTAATGGTACTCGTATGTTTAGTTATTTTTGTTGAACTGGTAATCCTGCACTTGACGGAGGAAAAACGGTAGACAAGCAGTGAAGATGTGTGTAGTGAAGATGATATTTATGATTGATTTACATTAGACGCCGCAACAGAGGGGTCATATGGCGCCCAAGGAAGTGATTGAGAGGTGGGACGTACAATAAGCAAGCACAAAGTAACATATGACAAAAAAAGGGACAGTTGGATAATAATCAAGGGATTGACTTTTTTGTCATGAAGCCCAAGTAAAATAAGGGACTGTGAGTACAATCCAGATCACGGGAAGCTGAAGAGAGATAAGACAAAAAAAAAATTCTGTAGGATCAGCTGGACCAACTGATCAGCTGGCCAGCTGATGTATGCAAAGGGATATTAAGTGTACTGGCGGTCCACACAGCAGTGAAAAAAAAAGAGCCTCCTGTTGCAGTACACCACGTGGATTTTTAATCAATGTGGGCAGATCTCGTCAAATCCACTAGAAAGTAACCAGAAGGATAGCTAGTATTCACAGAGAATGAAGTCAGCCCCCCTGGGTAGTGTGAGACAGTTGAAGGCTTAATGTAAAGTTTTCCCCACCCATGTGCAGTTGCGGACATATGAAACAGACACACACCTGAAACGAGGCCCCTCATTGAGCATAGTGTAGGACGAAACGTTGTGTGTAGAGTCGCGTCTATTTTTATGCATGCTTGATAAGGGGTTCCGTTCGAAGTGTATCTGTTTCATGTGTCCGCAACTGTACACCCACTTTACTTGTTTTTGCTTACACCATTTCTCAACGTCGCTCCTTGGAGAGTATTAATTTTTCACAATAACAAAATGATAAGGAAGGAGGGAAGAGCATTTTATCACTTTTCCTTTAGTCTCATAATTATTATCTTCATACCTCACTACAATTATGTCTTTACTATCCCCTCCCTCCCTCCCTCAGTCTCATATTATCTTCACACCTCACTACAATTATGTCTTTACTATCCCCTCCTTCCATCCCTCAGTCTCATATTATCTTCACACCTCACTACAATTATATGTCTTCACTATCCCACTACACCGCGGTGTAGTGGTAATTGCCCGGGTGACCGAAGCCGTTCCCAGGAATTCGCGCCTCCTTGATGGGGGCGGGGGCAATTACCCGTACATTCCTGTGCCACCGGTTCACCTATGTGCAATGTCTTTCTTGCATTTTGGGTGAGGTGTATTGAGTTGGGAATGTTTGGGGCACTGGGTTGTCCTGGTTCAGAGGGCTGGTTCTATCCAGAAATGAGGTATTTGGCATCCTCTACCACACCCTGGCTTGTTCTATCTGTCTCTTACTATTTCTCATCCTGGGTAGCTGGCGAGATCGCCCGATTGGGTGGCACTATAGGGGAGGCAACTGTTGATGGGTTCATTGGTTCGGGGGTACCATTGAGTGACACAACAAGGGAGGTTATGGGGTTCGTTGGCTCGGGGTACATGACCGTGAGCCAGTTGTCCCTTCTTTTGTTGCCTTCGACGAAACAGATCTCACTATCTCCCTGACTCCATTTTGGGGGTCCATATTATCTTTACTATACCCCCCCCCTCTCCCTCCATCAATTTTGTCTTTACTACACCCCCCCCCCTTATATCCCTCGGTCTCAAATTATCTGCACACCACCACAATCATATCTTTACTACCCTCCCACCTCCCTCCAACAGTCTCATAATAGTTTTTTCACGCCTCACCACACTCAGGTCTTTACCATCTCCCATTCCCCCCTCCCTTAAGTCTCATATCATCTTTACTTCACACCTCACCACACATTTTCACTACACTCCTCTTCCCATATGGGCCACAAGTCAACAGGGGATTTAAAGCACTCAGATCACACACACAGTTACAAATATCATCATCCTTATTTCAGCACTTCATTTCTCATTAACCATTGTCTTCTTAACACCCAAAGAAAATCTATTTTAGATTGATAGCCATTCCCTCAGTTATGTCACTTTCCAAGAGGTTTTTAATGGTGATTGTTGCGATACTGGTGGTGGCTTTTGTGGTTAGAGCTGCTGGTGGGGTGATAGAGGAGGAAGAGGATCAGTTTTTCTTCTCTGACTTCATGTATTCCGACAGCAATGCTACCAATACCAACGTGTCTTCTTCATCCAACACTACCATCCCTTCCAAACTCAATGCGTCTTCTTCATCTAACATCACTGTCCCTTCCAACAACACTAACACGTCCTCATCCAACACAATAGCCGTCACTCCCAAAACTAACGTGTCTTCATCCCAAATAAAAAATACAACATCAGAACGCCCTTCAATGCGCATCATACATTTTCTTTGTAACAAGAACAAGACAGGAAATGTGAAAACCACAGCCAGGGAAAAACCCAAAATGACCCTCACTGTCATGAATCCCAACGAAGCACATATCAAGCAGCTCCCAACTCAAACGGCAGAAGAAAAAGAAAATGCAGTGACAAAAAAAGAAGAGGTGAGAGAGGAGAAAGTAAATGGTCAGGTCACCGAGCCTGCCAAAAAGCGCCCAACGCCATTAAAGTCAGCAAAGAAGGAGGAAGTAGTAAAAGAAAGGCTGGTCATCAAAACAGCAAAGCCTACACGAAAGATGTCCAAGGGTAATGTCACCATGAAGCCATCAGAAAAGGCAACTTTCAATGTCACTGAGTTTGTTAAAAAGCTCTCAGTTCCAGGTCCAATGGTGGAAAAAAAAGAAAAGAGGGTCTCTAAGGCAGAAAAACCGAAAATGAAGGCGACAACAAAGCGGGTCACAGAGCCAAAGGAAAGAAAGATCAATATTGAAGTCCCTGAACCAGCTAAGAATCAAACCAAAGAAATTCCAGGACCAACCAAGCAGCTGGAGGAAAAAACGAGGACAATTACCCAAACAGAAAAGGTGACCAGAGGGTAGGCTAAAGGAGGAGTCATACAGCCAACCAATGTGTCAACTTCCCCTTTCCAACCCACTAAGCTCATGGTGAAGAAGGTAAATCAAACCTCCGGACCAACAACAACAACAACTACCCCTCCTCTCCCTCGAGCAACCCAAAAGATGGAAGAGAAGGTAAGGACCGTCACAAAGACAGAAAACCTCAAGAGGGAGTTGGAAAAGGAAGCTGGGAAGGTGGGAGGTCAAGTCACTCAGCCTGTTGTATTGCAGCCCCCAACTACTGCTACTAATACTCCCCAAACAAATATGACAATAGAAGAGAAAACAAGGACAGTCACACACACGGAAAATCTTAGAAGGGAGCAAGCAAAAGGTGGAGTCATTAAGGTAGTGAAGAAGGGTACTATCCAACCAACAGAAGAAAAAGAAGGGACAGTCTTCGTAACACCAAAGAGAGGGTTGGAGAAAAGACAGGGCCCAGAGGTGACCAAAAGTCTTCCAATTCCTTCACAAAAGTCAATTAAGAAGATGAAGAAATCAAAGCAGCCAACAGAGAAGCTCATTGTTACACCTCCTTCCCGACCCAGCAAGAAGAAGACAGAGGTTAAGACAAGAACCATCACTCAGACAGAAAATTTAAGAAGGAAGAAGGCAGATGGTGGAGTCTCAGGGTCGACCTCAAAACTCCCATCATCTCGACCAAGCAAGAAGGAAGAAAAGACGAGAACAATCATACAGACGGAAAACACGAGGAGGAAGAAGGCAAAAGGTGGGGTTGCCGGGCAGATCCAAAACATAACTCCCCGACCAAGCAAGAGGAAGGAAGAGAATACAAGGACAATCATACAGACGGAAAATACTAAGAGGAAGAAGGCAAAGGGTGGGAGAGTTACTGAGGAGACTCGAAGCCGCCCAACTTCTCGACCAAGCAAGAAAAAGGAAGATAAGCTGAAGACATTCCTAACAACAGACAAAATGAAGGCAAAGTCACCCAAAATGCAACCAATCCCTTCTACTAAAAAACTGAAGCAGAAACAAGAGGTTATTAAACCAGCTACCAAAGTCCCATCTGCCCAACTTGCTAAAGAACTGAAGGAAAACACAGAGGAGAAAGATGCCCACGAAGGTCTTGAGCCAGCCATGAAGGCGTCATCATCTGAGTTGACTAAAGAACTGATGAAAAACACAGAGGAGAATGGGACACAAGATGGTACATCCACTTCGGTCCCACTTTCTGAGGTAACTAAAGAGAACGAAAAGGATCAGGATGTCCCCATCACACATGATGTACCAGAAGAAAGCCTTGATTCCCACTTGTCAACAACCTTTGGTTAGTCAACAGCCTTTCTCAAGAAGATCGCAAGGAATCTCGATAACTTTGAATCCATTGATGATTATACAAATTGACAACACAGACGAAGCTGATACATAACAGTTATAATAATTATACAATCGGTACTGTACATTAGAGTGCCTGATTCCTCCATTGTATACCAAGGAACAAGACCAGCTGAAAACAAAAAACAATGGTGACCTATCAATAATATTTAGGAATCAGTTGCCCCAAATTTATCAACACTTTAAGCCTGATCTCAGGTAGGATCCCCCAAATTATCTAATGGATTGTGAATAGGAGGAAAAGGGAACAAAAATCAGAGCGGCCTTCCCCTCCTCATTGGGATATGGATAAGAATAATTAGGGTTTCTGATTCACTGATTCTCTTGTGCATGAAATAATTATGTCCAAGAAATAAACATTATTCAGTAAATCCACAAGACTATCAAATGTTTCCCCAGGTTTTATATTCATAATCATTACCATACAAAGTGATTTACTGAACATGTGTCTGTGTGTGTGTGTGTTTTCCCAGGCTTCTGTTATTCTTTACCATACAAAGTGATCTACCGAGCCTGTGTTAAAAGCCCCTATCCCTAAAATCGTAAGAATCAAAACAATGTACAGCCATGGCTGATAGTCCAAGGAGTGTTGGAGAGCAACTGATTCTGATTGGTGGATGTCAAGGGGTCGTGCATGCAGCAGGGTGTTATTCTTAAGTTTTTTGATGGATTGGTGGGTGATTTGAGTATGGATGTGTTTTTGGAGACTGGTTTGGGGTGGGCAGGGTGTAAGAGATGATAGTATTTGTGTATGGTATCGTGTACTGGGGGTTGTTTTGATGTTTCTTGGCATCCCTGGGTGTTTTGCCATGTAGTGTAGTGGGTGGCGTAGGTTTCTGGAGGCTGCAGCAAGTGTTTGTGTGCCTCTCATGTCAAGGTGGTCCTTAATCTTGAGGATTTTGGTTTCGTGGTGTAAGTGATCTGTAGGTGTGGTAGCTGTGCAGCCTGTGATTGTTCTTAGGGCTCTGTTTTGTATGGTCTGTAGGGTGTTGAGATGAGTCTCAGTGAGGTTTGAGGCCCAGGCGGGGCTTGCATAATCCATCACTGATCTTATGTATTGTTTATACACTGTGGTTGTGGTTTCTTTGTTGTGTCCAAATGTTGTGCTGGCAAGTGATCTGAGGGCCTTAAGTCTTTCCATGCATTTGTTTTTGATGGTTGTGATGTGTTGTTTGAATGACATGGTTGTGTTGTATGTTATGCCAAATATCTTGTGTGTGTGGTATAGGTGTGTTGTTTATTGTGAGGTGTGTGTGTGTGTTGTGGTTGGTGAGAAGGGTGACTGTTGACTTGGTGGGTACTATACAAAATTATTTACAAATACACACTAAATTTTTCTTTTCTATGTAAACTAACTAAGCGACATTTGGGGAGTTTTAGGTACAATTTGTAATCACTGTATACTTCAGGTTGTACCAAAACTTTTACTACGGGCAAATTACATGATTGCCGTTGACAAAAATTGGTCAGACAAAATTGTAGTGTGTAATTTGGTGCCTTGGTTCCCCTGACATACAAAGGTCAGGTAGAATCACGGTCCAACTCATCACTCAACGCAAGATACACTACAATCACAACCCACCTTCCTTTATTTTTTTTATTTTTTTAATATCACACACGGTACACTGAATTTATTATTAATTTTTTTGTTACTATAATTATCATATATGGAACAATCACAACCCACCTTCCTTTATTATTAATATATATATATATATATATATATATATATATTATATCACGGTACACTGATTTTTTTTTTTTTTTTATTAATTATCATACATGGAACAATCACAACTCACCTTCCATCACAATGAATTTATTATTTTTATTTTGTTACAATAATTTTCGATAACACATGGTATAATCACAGCCCAGCCACCTTCCATTACACTCAGTTTATCATTATTTTGTTGTGATTATAATTATCAGATATATTTATATATTTTTACAAAAGATATAATAGCATGGGTACCGAACTCGTGTCCTTTTTTCCTCTCTCCTTTTCCATCTATTTTGTTTTCTTCATTATATTCTGTCTATCATCCTCATTAACAGTTAACACCTACTCCTAACTAAGCATCTATACATGTTATATAACTTTTTCCAAGTATCTATTTTCAATCATTCGTATCCTCAAGTGCTTCGTTGTTGCTGTAATTATTTCATCCCCACATTACTCTTATATTTTCAACATTTACTTTTAGTGTCATTGTCTTACTCACTTCTCTTAATACCATATTGTCTTACTCTTTCCTTTCTCTTCTTTTCTCCCCCTTCTACGTCTTTAACTACTCTTTCCTTTACCATGCTTAGTAGTTGTGGTAACTTGTCTCAGACTCATCCTCACTTGGAACCATACTCATATCATTTTCTTTTCATTCACACACACACTCGTCTATATATAAATTCTTAAATACGTTTAATACTCTTTCAAATACACTTCATGTGGTAAAATATAATATGGTGTAATGTATGTACAGTGGGAACTTACCACACTGCCTTCTGACCTAAAAACTTCATTCAATAATTTGCTTACAAAAATATCTGGTTAACACACTATACTCTTCCGTCCTTTAAGGGAAGATTTTCTTGTTGGAAATTTCGAAGGCTACTGATTCCTCCTAACTATACTAGAAAACAGACACCGTCAATGGTACTAATATAGGAATCTGTTGTTTCGTGGCATAGTTTGGAGGAATCACAGACCTTCTAATTCACCAACAAGATAATCTCCCCTTAATTAAGCAACACAAACTGTTCCCCTCCAATCTAACGTTCATTACAAACTGCTAACTCTATTATTAAGCAACTCTATTGAATGAGGCTGAGGACACCAATCTAACCAACCTAACCAAACAAGGCAGTACTCCCAAGGTGGAATATATAATATGGATTAGTGATAGGAAAAGATGGAACCTTTTTTTCATCTACCGGTATCTCTCTGGCCATGTACTGTTGGCAAAATATGAATTGCAACAATTTCTAGTGAAGTTATAGTGGTTTATAGGAATTATCAGAGTGTAATACAAAAGGAATTGGACTATTCAAAACTTCAACCAAAGCAGTATTCTTATTAGTGTTCGTGACTGTACACTCGCTGGCTATAAAATCTAGTCAACCCGAGTCGAAGCCCGAGATCTAGAGCAGGCGGTTTCTGGACGACGTAGTCCACTCAAAGCCTCCATTGGTTCGAGATGTGTATGTGTGGCCTAGTGTTGGTTTGGGTGGGCTGTCATCCATAAACCGTCTGCTTCAGATCTTGGGCTTCGACTCAGGGTGGATAGAAGTGAGTGAACAGCTGTGTGTCCTTCTAACTTCTATTTACAGCACAGTACTCTTTTAAAAATTCAAACCATTCGGCTGAAAAAAAAAATTATTGATTCTCAGTCAGTAAGTTTGCACAGGTGTCTGAAAAGTAATTTTAGAAGGTAATTGACTTTTGGTACATTTCAGTGCCTTGATTCCTCCAAAGTATGACAAGAAACACAACCAATGGAAAAATAGTTATTATTATTATTATTATTATTATAGAAGCTGTCATAGCCTCCCAACAGGGTGCAGACACATCAATAGATGGATCCACACAAAATACCTGGGGAGTACTGAAGAGAGACTACAACAACTAAGAAAAAAGGAAAGGGGCTACTGAGTATAGAGAGCCCAAAAGAGAAAACTAGTTGTCAATGAAAGCTTATACAAAAGAAAAGATATGATTTTTAAAAAATAGACAAACTACTGTTGCAATAAGACATTAACTTTAGATTTAAAACCAGTAATATCAGTTGACTGTACAACCTCGTTAGGCAGATGATTCCATAAGGTAATCATAGAAGGAATAAAACAACGAGAAAATTGAGATGTAGAAGCATTAATTAGAGTCATGGCAAAGTCATTAAGACTCCTTGTAAACCTTGTTGTGCGAGTCGGAATAAAACGTTCAGGTAAAACACTATGCAGGGGATGCCGAGTATTGTTAAAGGAATCAGTTGTTGGAGATTTACCACCACCAACAACACTGTACAAAATATATCCCCTTAAGTCACCAACACTAGTAGCCTAATCGTTGAGGGGAGATTGTTTTGTTGGTGAATTGGAAGGTCTGTGATTCCTCCACGAAACAGATCCCCTATCAGTAACATTTAGGTAGTCCGTTTCTTGGCATCAGTTTGGAGGAATCAGTAGCTCTCCAATTTACTAAAAAGAGAATGACTCGTAGAGAGAAGAGGAAAGCAGGGATAGCTCTGTGGGAATTATTTACACCGGTTTATTTATTACATGTATTGTAATGGGAGACTCTCTTGTTGGTAAATCGGAAGGCTACTGATTCCTCCTAACTAAACTAGAAAACATAATTTAAAGGAATTAGTAACTCGCCAATTTACATTAAGGATCCTGTGATGGTGTTGGAGAATTGATGGTTTCTGATTCCTCCTGACTATGCCACGAAACAAGCACCTTCTATATAGGTGTGTGTGTTTCGTGGCAATATTTGAAGGACTAGTTTACCTCCAATTTTCTGACTACATCACAGGGTCCATTTATTAAAAGACAAGCAATTCCTTTACGTAAGAACTCATCTATGCTTGTACACGAATCTCTGGCCGTTGATCATGATGTGGCATGGCGGATTCCATTGATATTCTTCCCGATTGTCAAATGTCAATACGTTGCAGTGCATTTTGTACAATCACAGTGAAAAGGCACTCGTTCCCCTCAGCCTGATAGAGAAATAAACCAAGAAACACTCGTACAGAAAATGTAAATTATTATTATCCACATTTTTTTATTTTTTTATTATTATTAAAAATAGACCAGAGACACAAAGCTGGGAGAGAATGCAAGCATTCTATCAATCCGAGGACCCCAGCCCCATAAATCTAACCTGAAGAAAAGAAGACAGCTTAGAGGGAAAAAAAAAAAAAATTATCAGTTAGCTTAATAAAAACATATTAGCCCCACTCTTGAAGCCAGCCAGTCCTACACCATCAAAGACAGATTCACCAAGGCCATTCCACAGAGACACCGACCTAGGGACAAATGATGGACTGTACTGACAGGTTCTACAGCACGGCAATACTTAAGCAAACCTATGGGAGTCCAATGTACCACGAGTGACACGAGCTGGAACATACAGAGGTGGCAGAGACGAGTTAATATGATGCAGCACATTACTTCTGATGTTGAAGAGCATGCACAATAATGCAACAGAACGACGGTGACTCAGATTACAATCAAGTGAACCGCCGGCAAGAAAATTAGCATTAGAAACAATCCTATCCAGCAACTTGAGATGGCAATCAGCTGCTGAACACCATACTGGAGAACAGTATTCCAACAGAGGCAACACAAAGGAGTTGTAACACCGCAGTAACAATGAGTGATCTCCGAACACACACCAAGCTCTTCGCATTATAGCCAACTTCTGGGAGACAGACCTTGAAATTGACTGAACATGCCTCTCAAAAGTCAGCTTGGCATCAAATGTACAGTCGGCCACAGTTCTGGCTGTTACAGTCAGCACTACAAACTCCAGTTGTCTGACGTTTGTATCCCTGACTTTTCGAATCATGGGCTCGAAGAGTCTCAGGGGTGAAGAAGTGAGACGGTGCAGGGGGCGGAAGAGAGAGGGAAGGACGGGGGAGGAGAAAGGGGGACAGAAACGGGTGTGTTTTTCAGTTTGAAAACGATAAAATTTCTCATGATAGGATTACTCAGAGTTGCCACTTATTTCAATACCATACTGTGTGAATCGTGCTACTTAAATAAATATCGATCACAATAGTTATAATTATACACTGGAGTGTTAAAGTAAGCATCATACTGCCTTTCATGGCGTTCTTGGTCACAGCAATTGTTGTTACGGTTTGTTATTGCGTATAAAAACAAGCAGTTATTAGCTTGTTGCCTAGAGATAAACCTCCTCGAGCTACGATCAAATTTTGTTCATACGAAAGTTGAAAATAATTTGTTTATAACAATTAGGGGTGTAATACTACTAGTATTAACAGTACTCGATTTATTAACATTATAGTATAGGTTAAATAACTCTGGCTAAGATTTATACTGTATATTGCCAGACCCATGCTGCCATGCAAGGAATGACAAACACTACTATACGTTTCAGCGCCGGACAGACGGTGTTTTTCGCAAATATCTCCTAAACGAATCGTTGTATCAATATAATATTTCAACACACTATCTTTAACACCCGGGCGTAATTTATGGCTGACATACCATATTCCTATATGTGTTATGCGAGGAGTTTACTCGTGAAAAATAGCACAAAGCTGGCCAGTCATTTTGACGGATTCGAAGGAAAGTGTGGCCCCCCCAACACCCTCCCAAACCATTCCTAACCACAACTACATCCCCCCATCTCACCCCTCCCTCCTCCTCTTCTCCCCCTAGCTCCTCGCCTCCCTCATCACTCGTGTCCCTCCCTATTTCTTCCATCACTGTATTATATATTAGAATGTTATGTAGATGTATATGTATAGATATGATTATTAACTAAGAGTATGGTACAGTACAATTCTATAGAGGCAAGACATATTTCACTTTGATAATTACTGTACAACAGCATGTTTACATACATGTAGTATGTAGAAGGTCCATGTTTGCAGTCCTTATGGTCAACCATGCAAGTGAACACGATGTACTGGCATTACCTGTGGTCTGGACCTTCTAGGCAAAGTTATTTGATACTGTGTACCTATTTATTCATTATAAAATGTCAACTTGGTCCAGTTAATATAATGTTTTTTTGTTGACTTGTCCCTTTTATATTTATATTATCACCAAATTATATATATATATATATATATATATATATATAGTAGTGTAGGATTTAATTATGCAAACATGATAAAACAAAATTTATTCACAATCACTGTCAAGGAAAACGTCATCGTCTTCATCATCACTGGCTTTCACGTTTGTACAATGTGGCAAGACGAAGAACAAACGCTGTCCTGCATCCACGGGGGCAAATGGACAACATTGTTGCTAATAGGTGCGCCTCGGCAGTCAATGATTTCTACCCTGTCACTACTTGAGTCATAGCCTCGGACTGTTGGGTACCTCATACCTCAGAGAGAGGTGGAGGGGATACGAGAGACTGTAAATATTCAATTAAGGCATAAAATTTTTATTTAAAAAGGTAAAGAACACATGAAGCAACCATGAACGATTATATTTGGTTGCTCAAAACCAAAATTAATCATTTTTCTGGTGGCCTTAGACACGTGGGTTACTATCCGGCTGTACGGCCATTAACAACGGGATTAGCTATTGCTTTAATGGTCGTTTGACCCACTCTGGTTTTCATGTCCACACACAACGGTAACTGTATTAAACAATATTACTAATGAACGATACGTATATACATACTGTCATAAAAAAAATAAAAAATGGAAGGGGGATGGTGTAAATAGGGGGGTGAAGAGTGAAACGGGGAGGGGGATAATGAGATATTGGGGTAGGGAAGGAAGGAATGGTGTGGGGGGATTTTGGTGTGTTGGTGGAGGGGTTACACGAGTACCCCACACTCGTCCGATTCTCTATAACGCCTTAGATATGATGACTGGATTAGGCTTAATATCACTCAGTAAACTCCTAACATAACACATATAGTAATATGGTATGTCAGCCATAAATTACGCCCAGGTGTTAAAGATAGTGTGCTGAAATATTATATTGATACAACGATTCGTTTAAGAGATATTTACGAAAAACACCGTCTGTCCGGCGCTGAAACGTATAGTAGGCTATACCAATGCACTTATAATTTCCATAGTTGATACTAAAGATTTTTTTTTATTACGGCGAATTAGGTAAAGCTGACATTATAATAACGTTATTACACTGGCCAGGTAGTAATAAACTTATACAATCATTGGTCAGAGAAAAAGAGCAGAATCAGTGTTACCGAAAAAAATTGTGGGTTTACTCTCTTTCTCTCTGTCTGTCTGTCTGTCTCGTGACGATGTTATGAAAGCTTTGTTGAATAAATTACTTCACAGAAACATTTCTTTGTTTATCACTAGTATAGTTACTGGAAACCCCCGCAAGAAGGTATGACTTACAATTTTTTTTTTTTTTTTCGTAGGCAATACTTGAGGGAATTTGGCCACCCTTTGAACCTGAGCCGCTTCCTTTTAAATCTTCACCTGTCTCTCTTTTCCTTCATGCTGGCTGTCCCACCTCAGTTAACCTAAGGCGCTGTGAAAAAATATCTGCTATCCAAATGTCATGTGATATCTCCGTATCACTGATAACGATAATTGCATTTTATAACTCTTTTACATCCGACGTGGCTATATGGTTTTAATTATCTTTCTCGAAGTAATATAAAAATAAAATTTATCTTTTGAATATTAAGCAATATCTTACATTGGTTGGCTTATGCTATTTTACCCTCCACTCGTTCTGTCCCCCTTCCCCCTCTCTCTCCTTCAGCCCACCCTCTCCTCCACCCGGCTCTCTCTCTCTCTCTCTCTCTCTCTCTCTGCACCGTCTCACTTCTTCACCCCTGAGACTCTTCGAGCCCATGATTCGAAAAGTCAGGGATACAAACGTCAGACAACTGGAGTTTGTAGTGCTGACTGTAACAGCCAGAACTGTGGCCGACTGTACATACATACCTCTCACATACCTGATATGTGTTTGTGTGTTTGTGCGTGACCACTTAAGTGTGTGTGTGTGTACGTACGTGTGTTTACAACAGCTGGTCCTCACTACCACAGTCCCACTCACACAGCCACTACCACTACTACCATGGTGAAGAAGGTTAGTGTTCACACGTTTAGCCTACATCCTCCTGCTCTTTATTGTAGAGTTTTTCTTCAGATTTTCAGTCTACTTCATACACTATGATTCAACCTTTTATTATATTCACTTTACTATATCATACTTTTTTTTTATATCTATACAGTATATCCTCATTTTATTACGAAATAGTGCATTAATTAATAAGCATTGATTGACTGCTTGAAAAGTTTATTGTTAATAAAAGCAAGGAGAAGGCCAAAGCAGTCTTTAATAATTGTGTGTGTGTGTGTTTTATTTGTGCCTCTTGAGCAAGTTTAATTCGTCCATTTTAACATACCAGTGAGCCAATTACAATCTTTATCCTGTCACGTGCACACTTGTTGGGAGTTATTTTAATAATACTCCATTAGGCTATATTAATGAAGCAGATTTGCCTGGATACTTAATATGATGACTAGTGACTTATTATGACTCGTGACTTATAATGACTCATGACTTATAATGACTCATGACTTATTATGACTCATGACTTATGACTCATGACTAGTGACTTATTATGACTTGTGACTTATTATGACTTATGACTTATTATGACTCGTGACTTATTATGACTCGTAACTTATTATGACTTGTGACTTATGACTCGTGACTTATTATGACTCGTGACTTATTATATATGACTCATGACTTATGACTAGTGACTTATTATGACTAGTGACTTATAATGACTCATGACTTATGATTCATGACTTATGACTCGTGACTTATTATGACTCGTGACTTATTATGACTCGTGACTTATGACTCGTGACTTGTTATGACTCGTGACTTATTATGACTAGTGACTTATGACTCGTGACTTATTATGACTCGTGACTTATGACTCGTGACTTATTATGACTAGTGACTTATTATGACTAGTGACTTATGACTCGTGACTTATTATGACTAGTGACTTATGACTCGTGACTTATTATATATGACTCGTGACTCATTATGACTCGACTTATTATGGCTAGTGACTTATGACATTTTAAAAGTCATGACTTATGACTCATGATATTATGACTGACAACTGTGACTATATTATGGCTCTCAGCAGTGACTGGTGACTTATTATGACTGACTTATGACTGGCAGCAGTGACTGGTGACTTATTATGACTGGTAACTGTACATAATACCCACAACACACACAGACTCTACTTGTAACTGTACATAATACCCACAACACACACAGACTCTACTGGTAACTGTACATAATACCCACAACACACACAGACTCTACTGGTAACTGTACATAATACCCACAACACACACAGACTCTACTGGTAACTATACATAATACCCACAACACACACAGACTCTACTGGTAACTGTACGTAATACCCACAACACACACAGACTCTACTGGAGAGGTTGTCCGGGGATGGTGTTGTGGTGGGTGATGGAGGCTTCGTGTTCCAGCTGGAGAAGAGAGGTTATGTCAAGGGAGGCCCATGGACTCCTGAGGCTTCAGTACAACACCCACAAGCAGGTCAGACACAGAGAGAGAGAGAGAGAGAGGTGGTGACTGTTTGATGTGTGTGTGTGTGAGAGAGAGAGAGAGAGATGGTGACTGATTGATGTGTGAGAGAGAGAGGGGTGGTGACTGTTTGATGTGATGGTGAAGATGTATAGTGTGTGACTGATGTGATAGTGACATAATAATGGTGAAGGTGTATGTATAGTGACTAACATGGTGGTGACATAATGGTGAATGTCAATAGTGACTGATGTGATGGTGATAGTGGTGTATGTATAGTGACTAATATGATGATGAAGGTGTGACTGATGTGATGATGATAGTGGTGTATGTATAGTGACTAATATGATGATGAAGGTGTACGTATAGTGACTGATATAATGATGATGGTGTATGTATAGTAACATAATAATGATAAAGATGTGTGTAAATTGTTTAATATGATGCCTGGTATTCCAATAAGCCAAAGGTGTACTTACTATCTGTTGCCATAAGTTGTGATAAAATTTGTGTTGCATAAGTGGAAAGATACAGAAGTTGTTCAAGGTGAGAGGACAGTGGACAAGTAAACTCTGATTGATAAGATTATTGAAGTGCTTTCAACCAGAGAGAGAGAGAGAGAGAGAGAGAGGAATCAAAGGTGAGATGGAAAGAAAAAGAGGAAAGGAAAGTGAGACTAATAACAATTTGAATTATAATAAGAATAAACGAGACAAAATGAGAAAGGTGTGTGAAGCATACATTATATTCTATTATTTATTGTAGTTGACAGTAATTTGGCCACAGGAGATATTATTATTGTAAACCAGTTACTAGTTTTATTCTTATTTCATTAATTTTAGTGATGGGACCCGGAACTCACCATTGTTATTATTATTATTATTATTGTTACATGTATTATTGTTATATTTATTCCTTTCTTTCTGAGGCACCATTTTTATTTAAGGGGAAATTTTCTTGTCAAATTTAGAAGGTTACTGATTCCTCCTAGCTATGCCAGAAAACAGACGCCTTCAGTGATAGCCTGCTAATAGGAAATCTGTTTCTTGGCACAGTTTGGAGGAATCAGAAACCTTCAAATTTACCAACAATATAATCTCCTCACAAATTTGCCTTCACAGCAGACTGCCTGGTTTACGAATTATTAATGTCAGCTGTTTGTTATCATCATATCTACCCTCTTGTCAGTTATATAATAATTATTTTAGTTAACAAAATTATGTAACATTAAAACGAACAATTAAAATCTATTTTGAGGATCGGAGTTACCGTGACCACAACATCTATTACAATTAATTGCCTTCTGAAATACAACATAAAGGATTCCATTATCTTAGAGGAGAAACTCTTGATGGTATATGGAAGGGCTATATAACGAATCATCCAAACTATTATGTCATGAAACAGATCCCCTTTTATAAACAGATCCTCTTTTATAAACAGATTCTCTTTTATAAACAGATCCTCTTTTATAAACAATGTGTAGTAACTTTTTTTTCTGACAGAGTTTGAAGGCATTTTAACTGTCTACTTTAATACCACCCCTGGTTGACACACATCCATTTCCTTCATCTAGCACACACTTTCACCTCCACATACATCCACCTCCTATACCTTTCACCACCTCCACCTTCCTCCACCACACACATCCACCCTCCACCACCTCCACTTTCCTCCACCACATACATCCACCACTTCTACCTTCCTCCACCACACACATGCTCCACCTCCACCACCACACTCATCCACCTTCCACCACACACACTGATCCACTTCCACCTTACTCCACCAGTGAAGCAGCTCCACCGTGAGTTTTTGAGGGCTGGGAGTGACGTGATGCAAACCTTCACCTTCTACTCTGGTGACGACAAACTCAAATTTGGTGGTAATGAAACTGGAAACAAATTCACGGTGAGTTGAGTTTAAGAGAATATTGTATACTTTTGATACACTGATTCCCCCAAAGTATATTAGGAAACAGAACCAATGTATAATTAAGGGAATATTGTATACTTTTGGTACACTGATTCCCCAAAGTATATTAGGAAACAACCAATGAATAATTAAGAGAATATTGTATACTTTAAGAGAATATTGTATACTTTTGGTACAATAATTCCCCCAAAGTATGTCAGGAAACCGAACCAATGAATATATGTAGTGGTATCTTGTTGCTGGGAATAGTATGAAGGAATCAGTTACTCCAGAATTACCACCAACAACACTATACTATATACTCCCTTATTAAAGACCCTGTGATCGTGTATGAAAACTGGAGGCTTCTGATTCCTCCTGACTGTGGATATATAATACAGGATGTATAAACAAGACATGCACCTACACATATACATATCACACGACACAGTAAACATGCCAGACACACAGATATACATTCACCAACTCTACATTCATACTGTGTAGCGAGTGCTGGCAACTATTCCCTACTTCCGGCTTTCCGGCGGAAGAATACATCAGTAACATCACCGAGAGTTGTTGGTACGGCGGTTACTCACTCTACGGTGACGCCCTTCTCTGTATATTTCCTACATTCGTGTTGTAATACTGTCCTACTCCTAATATACGTGTTACTCGTACTCCCTGGATTTCCTTGTGCAACCTACGTCTTGCTACAGTCACAGCAAGGCCCTCTCCTGCCTAACATTACTAGGTGGACCTCAGAACAGAGACCAACATGGCGCAGTGAGTACCAAGGACCAGGCAAGGAATTACAGTGCAGCCTACAGTGTTTAGTGCTTGTGCAGTGCTGTGTTGTGAAGTGATCAGTTCCACCCCCCCCCACCATTATTTCTCGTGTACATTACGTTTCTCTTAAACGGGGATTATTTCCAGCTAGAAAAGGAGGACGTGAGCAAGACACGCATCCTCCCACTACGATAGCTGGTTGGGCACTGAGTGAGTGTGGCTGTGTTGCAAGTGGGGAAAATATAAATGTATCCAAAATATACAAAACATATCCAAATAATGTAAAATAGTATCCAATATTTTTTCTTTAAAAAAATGCATTATAGTTAATGAGGAATGTGCTTTAAAATAAGTAATAATTCTTACCGTCTTTTTAGACATCATACGGTTGGCAGCCAGGTTGCTATGTGCTGCCTGGTGACGGTGTAGCAGAATGAAGTGAAGCGTCCCGTGCGTCCATACTGCGCATGCGTGGGTGGTTGGGCTGCCAGGTGTTGCTAGCGTGGGTGATTGAGTTGCCAGATACTGCCATATCCTACCCTACTATATATACATGTATTTTATATGCCTATTTTTAAAATCGTATACAGTTCATTTTTTAAAAGTTTGTGTTTTAAATGGGAACAACTATAAGATTTGCAAGCGATTGGCAGCAAAAAACAGTACATATGATGCCCCTAGTATGGAAAAAACTCATAAATATGCAGACGTTCGTACGGGGAGGTTGCTCTCCGCTGCTCTATGCTCGCTCCGACTTCCTACCTTCACACACACACACAATCACAAGAGTTTAGTGCGCGTCTTTCAGCTAGGATTTCCTTCGTCAGATTCATTATTTTCCTTCATGTCTTTTGCTGCTTACTTGAGTAATACATCTAACTCAACTCGAATAATTTTTCTCGTTATATTTTAGAATAGTTATTACGTACGTACTATTGGCCACAAGTATTCGTACCCACCTCTGTTTTGCTTCAACCAGAATTCATCTGGTAACACTGACTCGCATGACCAGATGTATGATATCCTTCTGTTCCCCCTCTTCACTTTCCCTTCACATGAATAAGGCGATATATATCTGTAGCTATTTACTTACATTGTGGCGATATTCTATAATTAGTGTGCTTTATCCCTTCATTCTGTCAAACTATTTACTTTGATGTCACTTTCATGTGTTAAAGATTAAGAGAACTGCTGGTCCCCCTCCATCTTTCTTTCCTTTCTTTAGCTCCCCCTCCCTCATCCCTCCCCCCTCTGTCTCTCTACTGTTCCCTCCCACCTCACTCTTTCTCTCCACTGCTCCCTCTCTTTATCTCCACTGCTCCCTCCCTTCACCCTCTTTCTCTCCACTGCTCCCTCCCACCCCCTTCTTTCTCTCCACTGCCCCCTCTCTCCCCCCTCTTTCTCTCCACTGCTCCCTCCCACCCCCTCTTTCTCTCCATTGCTCCCTCCATCCCCTCTCTACCTAATAACATGCGCCCTCCATCCTCATCTGTCTATCTTGTTCCCTTACTCCCTCTCTCCCTCATTCCCTCAACTTATCATCTAACTTTCTCTCTCTGTGGTTTTCCCTTCCTCTTTCCACTTACTCACACTCTCTTCTATCCTAATCATTCTCATACTCTAAATGTTTTACCTCGTATTGAGTTCGAATTTCTTTCGTATTTATTGCTTTTATCTATGAGTAGAGTTTCCTAACTTCTTCCTTGTATCTACTGGTTTATTAAAGGTATAATTTTTTGTCTGACTTATATTTTTTAGTGATATTTGAGTCTGATGGATCAGGAAATTAAAGAGTTTGTTTATCACATGGGTGGATTCCACATTTCTCCTAGACCTTCTACTTTCCATCATTCCAGTCTAACGACAGGTTGGAATCTTTTTAGCCTTGCCCATTAATATTTTCAAATAACAGTGTAAAATATATTAAAACTCTCCCTCTCTGCTTTTGTTTATAGAGCGGCGCCACATCAAAATCAATTAGTGGTCCGCACCCCTGCATTCCCAATAATGCTAACATTCATTTAATTTAATTCCTGATTCAGAAAGAAAGTGCTAATTGAGTAAAGAAGCTCCTTCACAAATATAGTTATTCATATTGGATTGTGTGTACTGATGTTAAAACTATGAATTAATTTTATCCGTATACTTTAGGGGACCTGGTATTAGTTTATTACAGTTGTAGTGAAATGCAGTGGTATGAATATAGTGTTAGGCACTGCCAAGATATGTTTCTTGTTTTTTCTTAATTAAATGTATAAATACTACGTTATTCCTAATTTTAATGCAACTGTTTTCTTGAGTTTTTACGCTTGTTTTTTGATGGTTTCAAACATTTTTTTACACATTAATTTGACAATTGATTTATAAAAAAATTGTTTTATGATGCTAAGGAGAAACTGTGGACAGGCACGAACTGACCAGAGGTGGTTGAATCACATTTGTTTTCGACTTCGTTCGGCTGCATGAATCTTTCGAATCTTTAGGTTTGAAGCCAAAGGATTCATACTCATTGTAATACTGTTTTCTGTCCTTGGCTGCCGTCAATACCCTGCCAAATTAGCAAATTTTTTCGGGATCGAATACAAGGGAACTACACATTCGTAGGATCATAAGCCCAATGAAATTATTATCCGCCGACTTGGCGGAGCTTAACTTATCTGAAAACGATCCAGATGTATTAATACCTTATTTCCGAGAATAAATGGTTCTGTGCTTACTCATGTTAAAATCTTTTCCTTGGATTTATATAAGTTCAAGGAAACCAGAGCACACCAACGTCTAAAATGGGAACAGTAATACTTGTGCACCTATGTTGAACAAATATGTTTATGCAAAAACGTAAACATTCGTAATTATTCGTTTACGGTAAACAAGGGTCATGTGCTTTAACCAGGGTTGTCGAGTGTTTGCAAAGGTTTGAAATTACTTCATGAATTTTTAGGTGAAAAAAATAATGTGGCTAATACTGAACTTTGGGCTCAGAATGGGAATTGTAACTAAATAACACAACACACACACACATACACAGGAGAGAGAGAGTAATCGAGGGAGGGAGGGAGGTAGGGAGCAAGAAGAGACAGGCAGAGGAAGCGAGGGAGGTAGTAGGGGAGACAGAGAGGGAGGGTGGTAGCACAGGAGACAGGGAGGGGGGAGGTAAGGAGCAGGAGACAGAGATGGAGAGGAGGAGGGGGATAGGAAACGGAAACCTCAATATTCATCAATAAAATCATTCTAATTTCCCAGTAAATACAGTTTGACTGAATAGATGGATAAACCACAATATTCATAGAATATTACTTCAAGGTATATACAGTAAATAACTACGAGAATGTGAAAGGAAAGTGAGGTAGGAAATAGAGGATATCATACATCTGGACATGAGGGATGGGGTTCAGTGTTACCAGATGAATTCTGTGTTAGGCAAAACTGAGGTGGGTACGAATACTTGTGGCCGATAGTACTGAGCCACAAGTATTCGTACCCACCTCTGTTTTGGTTCAACCAGAATTCATCTGGTAACACTGACTCGCATGTCCAGATGTATGATATCCTTCTGTTCCCCCTCTTCACTTTCCCTTCACATGAATAAGGTGATATATATCTGTAGCTATTTACTTACATTGTGGCGATATTCTATAATTAGTGTGCTTTATCCCTTCATTCTGTCAAACTGTTTACTTTAATGTCACTTTCATGTGTTAAAGATTAAGAGAACTGGTCCCCCTCCATCTTTCTTTCCCTTCTTTAGCTCCCCCTCCCTCATCCCTCCTCCCTCTTTCTCTCTACTGTTCCCTCCCACCTCACTCTTTCTCTCCACTGCCCCCTCTCTCCCTCTCTTTATCTCCACTGCTCCCTCCCTTCACCCTTTTTCTCTCCACTGCTCCCTCCCAACCCCTTCTTTCTCTCCACTGCCCCCTCTCTCCCCCCTCTTTCTCTCCACTGCTCCCTCCCATCCCCTCTTTCTCTCCATTGCTCCCTCCATCCCCTCTCTACCTAATAACATGCGCCCTCCATCCTCGTCTGTCTATCTTGTTCCCTTCCTCCCTCTCTTCCTCATTCCCTCAACTTATCATCTAACTCTCTCTATCTGTCGTTTTCCCTTCCTCTTTCCACTTACTCACACTCACTTCTCTCCTAATCACTCTCATACTCTAAATGTTTTACCTCGTATTGAGTTCGAATTTCTTTCGTATTTATTGCTTTTATCTATGAGTAGAGTTTCCTAACTTCTTCCTTGTATCTAGTGGTTTATTAAAGGTATCATTTTTTGTCTGACTTATATTTTATAGTGATATTTGAGTCTGATGGATCAGGAAATTAAAAGGTTTGTTTATCACATGGGTGGACTCCACATTTCTCCTAGACCTTCTACTTTCCATCATTCCAGTCTAACGATAGGTTGGAATCTTTTTAGCCTCACCCATTAATATTTCCAAATAACAGTGTAAAATATATTAAAACTCTCTCTCTCTCTGCTTTTGTTTATAGAGCGGCGCAATATCAAAACAAATTAGTGGTTCGCACCCCTGCATTCCCAATAATGCTAACATTCACTTAATTTAATTCCTGATTCAGAAAGTGCTAATGGAGTAAAGAAGCTCCTTCACAAACATAGTTATTCATATTGGATTGCGTGTACTGATGTTAAAACTATGAATTTATTTTATCCGTATACTGTAGGGGACCTGGTATTAGTTTATTACAGTTGTAATGAAATGCAGTGGTATGAATATAGTGTTAGGCACTGCCATGATATGTTTGTTTTTTCTTAATTAAATGTATAAATACTATGTTATTCCTAATTTTAATGCAACTGTTTTCTTGAGTTTTTACACTTGTTTTTTGATGGTTTCAAACATTTTTTTACACATTAATTTGACAATTGATTTATAATTTTTTTTTTTTATGATGCTAAGGAGAAACTGTGGACAGGCACGAACTGACCAGAGGTGGTTGAATCACATTTGTTTTCGACTTCGTTCGGCTGCATGAATCTTTCGAATCTTTAGGTTTGAAGCCAAAGGATTCATACTCATTGTAATACTGTTTTCTGTCCTTGGCTGCCGTCAATACCCTGCCAAATTAGCAAATTTTTTCGGGATAGAATACAAGGGAACTACACATTCGTAGGATCATAAGCCTAATGAAATTATTATCCGCCGACTTGGCGGAGTTTAACTTATCTGAAAACGATCCAGATGTATTCATACCTTATTTCCGAGAATAAATGGTTCTGTTCTTACTCATGTTAAAATCTTTTCCTTGGATTTATATAAGTTCAAGGAAACCAGAGCACACCAATGTCTAAAATGGGAACAGTAATACTTGTGCAGCTATGTTGAACAAATATGTTTATGCAAAAACGTAAACATTCGTAATTATTCGTTTACGGTAAACAAGGGTCATGTGCTTTAACCAGTGTTGTCGAGTGTTTGCAAAGGTTTGAAATTACTTCATGAATTTTTAGGTGAAAAAAATAATGTGGCTAATACTGAACTTTGTGCTCAGAATGGGAATTGTAACTAAAAAACACAACACACACAGGAGAGAGAGAGAGTAATCGAGGGAGGGAGGGAGGTAGGGAGCAAGAAGAGACAGGCAGGGGAAGCGAAGGAGGTAGCAGGGGAGACAGAGAGGGAGGGTGGTAGCACAGGAGACAGAGAGTGGGGAGGGAAGGAGCAGGAGATAGAGATGGAGAGGAGGAGGGGGATAGGAAACGGAAACCTCATTATTCATCAATAAAATCATTCTAATTTCCCAGTAAATACAGTTTGACTGAATAGATGGATAAACCACAATATTCATAGAATATTACTTCAAGGTATATACAGTAAATAACTACGAGAATGTGAAAGGAAAGTGAGGTAGGAAATAGAGGATATCATACATCTGGACATGGGGGATGGGGTTCAGTGTTACCAGATGAATTCTGCGTTAGGCAAAACTGAGGTGGGTACGAATACTTGTGGCCGATAGTACATACATACACACACACACACACACACTACAAAGTGATGTATGTTAGTGTGGATTAAACTGAGAATAGAATGGAAGAAGATATATATATAATTATTGATGGATGAGTGGCTGGTGGATGAGAGGCAGAATGAGTGAGAGTGGTGGATGGATGAGTGGTGGATGAGGGTCAGAATGAGAGTGAGTGGTGGATGAGGGTCAAAATGAGAGTGAGTGGTGAATGAGAGGCAGAATGAGTGAGGGTGAGTGGTGGATGAGGGTCAGAATGAGAGTGAGTGGTGGATGAGGGTCAGAATGAAAGTGAGTGGTGGATGAGTGGTTGATGGATGAGAGTGAGTGAGTGGATGAGGGGAAGAATGAGAGTGAGTGGATGAGGGTTAGAATGAGTGGAGTGGATGAGGGTCAGAATGAGAGTGAGTGGTGGATGAGTGGCTGGTGGATGAGGGTCAGAATGAGTGAGAGTGAGTGAGAGTGGTGGATGAATGAGTGGTGGATGAATGAGAGTGGTGGATGAGGGTCAGAAAGAGAGTGAGTGGTGGATGAGTAGTCAGAATGAGAGTGGTGGATGAATGAGAGTGGTGGATGAATGAGAGTGTTGGCCATAAGGCAAGAAGTGAGCTCTGTTAATAGGTGGTGAGGAATCTGACGAAGGACACGTACGTACGTAATAACTATTCTAAAATATAACGAGAAAAATTATTCGAGTTGAGTTAGATGTATTACTCAAGTAAGCAGCAAAAGACATGAAGGAAAATAATGAATCTGACGAAGGAAATCCTAGCTGAAAGACGCGCACTAAACTCTTGTGATTGTGTGTGTGTGTGAAGGTAGGAAGTCGGAGCGAGCATAGAGCAGCGGAGAGCAACCTCCCCGTACGAACGTCTGCATATTTATGAGTTTTTTCCATACTAGGGGCATCATATGTACTGTTTTTTGCTGCCAATCGCTTGCAAATCTTATAGTTGTTCCCATTTAAAACACAAACTTTTAAAAAATGAACTGTATACGATTTTAAAAATAGGCATATAAAATACATGTATATATAGTAGGGTAGGATATGGCAGTATCTGGCAACTCAATCACCCACGCTAGCAACACCTGGCAGCCCAACCACCCACGCATGCGCAGTATGGACACACGGGACGCTTCACTTCATTCTGCTACAACGGACTCACTATACTATTTCTCTTGCGCCTTCCAGATTTCACAGACTATAATCTGTGAATCGTGGGCTCCATTTTTTAACACTTTCATTAGATGGTCCATAACATTAAATGAAATATTGTGTTCACTAAGAAATTTCAGTAACATTAATCTAAATTTTTCTGCATCCCTCTTACGTAGATTTTTCTTTGTAAATAGAGATGGTACAGAAGGGGATTTCACTGCCTTTGCTTTGGTCACATGATATTTAGTTTTCAGATGTCTATGCAAATGAGAAATTGTTCCTTCAATTAATTTTGAACAAATACTACAAAATGCTTTGCCTCTATTTTCTTTTTTATCTCCTTCATACTTGGAGAAACTTGCAAGCTCCGGATCTGCTGACCATTTCAAAGCATATTTTCTTACCCTTTTTTCTGGTGGTGTTGACTTTTTGGAGGAACTAGGGTTTGACATACGCTTACGAGAAGTTGATTTCAAAGGAGATGGTGGCTGGCTGTCCTCTGTGTTTGACTCCTCTGAGTCCTCAATTACAGGAGTAGCAGAGTCAATCTCTCTGACAGATTCCTCAATTGCACCTTCTCGAGTTGTAACACTGTCCTACTCCTAATATACGTGTTACTCGTACTCCCTGGATTTCCCTTTGCAACCTACGTCTTGCTACAGTCACAGCAAGGCCCTCTTCTGCCTAACATTACTAGGTGGACCTCAGAACAGAGACGAACACTGACCACTCCATGAAACAAGCTCCATCCATATAGGTGGTGTTTCGTGGCAATATTCGAAGGACTCGTTTACCTCCAATTTTCTTACTACATCACAGGGTCCCTTAAGGATCTACCATATTACCTCTTAGTTTATTTACTAAAAATAATGTAAATGAGTCCTAATTACATTACTAAGCATTATATAACTAAAAATAATGTAACTGAGTCCTAATTATGTTACTAAGCATTATATAACTAAAAATAATGTAACTGAGTCCTAATTATATTATTAAGCATTATGTAACTGAATTGTTATTACTTTATATTATGTTACTGAATCCCCTTACTAATAACTACATAATACAGAATTCTCTTTACCTTACTTAATAATAATGTAATTGAATGACTAATAACATTTACAGTGCCGAGAGATTAACGAGGCTGCTTGCCGGATCGCTCGAGAAGTTGCCAATGAAGGTGATGCACTGGTGGGTGGATGTATATCACGGTGTCCTTCCTATGCTGAGGGTAAAGGCAAGGCTGTGGTACAAGCTCAGGCCAGGGAACAACTAGATGTGTTTACCAAGCATAAGGTTGACTTCATCATTGCAGAGGTGGGATCAATGACTATACTCCTTCTGTCACACACTGTTATTATTTATATAAAGCATAAGGTTGACTTCATCATAGCAGAGGTGGGATCAATGACTATACTCCTTCTGTTACACACTGTTATTATTTATATAAAGCATAAGGTTGACTTCATCATAGCCGAGGTGGGATCAATGAGTGTCCACTGTACTCCTGTCACACACTGTTATTATTTATATTTTATCATGTTAGATTTATTTTATCTATTGATTCATGTTTATTTTTGTGCAGGTTTACATGCTTTCTCTCTCTCTCTCTCTTCAATTATGTGGAGGAGTTGGAATGGCTGGTGAAGGAGGTTTGCACTATTCATTAACTACTTTATTTATGTTTCAAGTTTATATTCCTCTTGTTTTTCTCTCTCAGTTCTTCAATTACGTGGAGGAGTTGGAATGGGTGTTAGAAGAGGCCAAGAAGACGGGACTGGTGGTGGCGTCAACAATGTCTATAGGGAAGTTGGGGGACAAGGCCGGAGTACCACCTGGACAATGTGCAGTCAGAATGGCAAGAGCAGGGGCAGCAGTAGGTGAGGCAAATGATGATGATGTTGTTTGGTGGTGGTGTTGATGATGATTGATGGTGATGAAGCTGTTTGGTGATGATGATCGGTGGTGGTGATGATGATGAATGGTGGAGGTGGTGGTGATGATGATGATGATTGGTGGTGGTGATGGTGGCAGTTTCGTAACCAATGAGGTTGAGGTGAATGCTGCTGCGTTCTAGCTATCTATCAGTATTGGGAAGAGTAGCACCTCGGTGACCAACCCCTCCCCAGGAAGGGTAGGTACAATCTTTATAAGTGACATTGGGTAGGTAAGCCTTACCCCGCCTCCACGTGGCAACCTCGGGTAACACCTTTTTTTACCATTTGTTTTTATAAACTAGGAGGTGAAGCTAAAGGGGAGGCAGTGTAACGGGTTAGATTTAGCCTCCCCCACATATAGGTTTTAGAAGTTGTATATATCCTTTTTAAGTTTTTAGCATCTGATGCTGATGGCCCGTGTCCCTCCAGGAATGAGCTCTACATTCAAGGTATATATAGCTATATTTACCTTGGCTACATTGACCTTGCCAGCCATCAGCCATCCCCCAGTGGGCAGGGGAGGGAGGGGGGGGTCTCTGGGTTTTCCTGTAGGGGGAGGGGGGGAAAGGTGGGGGTATGAGAGTGGTAACGGTGAATGTAAATGGTATAGTTTATAGGACACAGAGGCGAGAGATAGTTGCATGTTAAAAGAATGGAGGAGTGGAGAGAGTGTATGAGAGATGTGGTATGAGTGTGAAGGCAATTGGTATTGAGTGTGGCGTGGTTGAGAGATTGAAGCGTAATACACTGAGGTGGTTTGAACAGGTAGAGAGAATGCAAGGTGAGGAGTTTGTAAAGGTGTATGAAGGTGAAGTTGTGGGACCTGGTGTGAGAGGAAGACTTGCGGTTAAATGGCAGAACAGAGTGGAAGAGTATGTAAAGGAGAGAAACATGAGGGGCAGAGGAAGGCTTGAACAAGTAAGGAGGGAGTGTTGGAACAGGGAAAACTGGAGACACTTCTGCCGTGGCCATGGAGCTTTACTACCTCCATGGCCGTGGCCACCCCCTTGGGGGGAGTTACCGGAGGGAAGGAGACGTCAGAGCTATAGATAGATTGATAGATAGATAATTTGGTGATGATGGTGTTTGGTGATGATGATGAATAGTGGTGGTGATGGTGATGGTAATATTTGGTGATGATGGTGTGTACCACTCCTTAAAGCTTGGATTCTTTCAGAATCTGGTAACTTGCTTGTGTGATAAATTCTTCTTGTAGTTGGTGTGGTAGCGTAGCAAGCGTGGGTGTAGATTCAAAGTGGTAGAATTTAAACTTCACTGTTAAATAGACTTAATTTGTTATATTTAACTCTATGGCAATACTGTGCCTGTCTTGTATGCCTATCTGTGAAGCCCAGAGTTAAGTATCCTACTGTAGGTCTAGTTCCTTCAGCTTATATGTGTTTCTACCCTTGAGTTGTCAGCAATGTCTAGAATACAATATTACTGTCTTAGTGCTCGGTTATTTACTGGTAGGTCAATGTAAGTTAGTCTGAACCTTCTCTCTTCTCCTATTCTAATGGCCTTGGTGTGTCCTTTCACAACAGCTGCTTCCTGTGTGTGTGGAGTCTGAGAGAAGGTGTTACTTGAGTCTTGTCAGGTCAAGTAGTGTGTAGGCTCTGTGTGTGTGTGTGTGTGTGTGTTTGTGTGTGTGTGTGGAGAGAGAGAGAAAGAGGGCAGCTGCGTCGGGTTAAGTGTCTCCGAGTTTGGCTGCTTATTAATGCATGGCTTGTAATCTGATCTCGTTCTTCCTCCTATTTTAATTGGCCTTGCTTTGTTTATGGTGTGTACAGGTGTTTGGTGATGTTTGCAATGATGATGATTTATTGACAAGAATCTGTGTAAATATTTGTTGAAGATTATGACTGTTGATTTATTGACAAGTCTTGATAATTTTGTTGATGATTATGATTGGTATATGTCTATCTCTATTTCTATCATTAATGGTGCTTCTAATACGTTCTTCTACCAATAATTGTATGTCAATCTCTTTTTTCTATCACTACTGGTGCTTAAAATACATTCATCTACCAATAATTGTATGTTAATATCTTTTTTCTTTCACTAATGGTGCTTAAAATACGTTCATCTACCAATAATTGTACAGTATATGTCTATCTCTATTTCTTTCACTAATGGTACTTAAAATATGTTCTACCAATAATTGTACAGTGTATGTCTACCTCTATTTCTTTCACTAATGGTGCTTATAATCCCTATAGTGGGTGTGAACTGCTTGTTTGACCCTGAGACCACCTTGGAGACGATCAGGCTGATGAAGGAAGGCCTGGATGCCGAGGGACTGAAGCCTTATCTCATGACGCAACCCAACGGCTACCATTGCCCTGAGACTGGCAGGAATGGATGGACGTGCTGTTCAGAGTATCCATTTGGTGGGTGTTGTTAGAGGAAGGGGTAGTGTAATATGGTAATGGGGTGTGTGTGTGGCTTGGGGAAGGGGTAGTGTAATATGGTAATGGTGTGTGTGTGTGTCTTGAGGAAGGGGTAGTGTAATATGGTAATGGTGTGTGTGTCTTGGGGAAGGGGTAGTGTAATTTGGTAATGGTGTGTGTGTCTTGGGGAAGGGGTAGTGTAATATGGTAATGGTGTGTGTGTGTGTGTGTCATGGGGAAGGGGTAGTGTAAATTGGTAATGGTGTGTGTGTGTGTCTTGGGGAAGGGGTAGTGTAATTTGGTAAAGGTGTGTGTGTGTGGCTTGGGGAAGGGGTAGTGTAATTTGGTAATGGTGTGTGTGTGTGGCTTGGGGAAGGGGTAGTGTAATATGGTAATGGTGTGTGTGTGTGTGTGTCTTGGGGAAGGGGTAGTGTAATATGGTAATGGTGTGTGTGTGTGGCTTGGGGAAGGGGTAGTGTAATTTGGTAATGGTGTGTGTGTCTTGGGGAAGGGGTAGTGTAATATGGTAATGGTGTGTGTCTTGGGGAAGGGGTAGTGTAATATGGTAATGGTGTGTGTGTGTGTGGCTTGGGGAAGGGGTAGTGTAATTTGGTAAAGGTGTGTGTGTATGTGTGACTTGGTGAAGGGGTAGTGTAATTTGGTAAAGGTGTGTGTGTATGTGTGACTTGGTGAAGGGGTAGTGTAATTTGGTAAAGGTGTGTGTGTGTGTGTGGGGGGGGGGGGTTGGTGAAAGGGTAGTGTAATTTGGTAATGGTGTGTGTGTGTATGTGTGGCCTGGGGAAGGGGTAGTGTAATTTGATAAAGGTGTGTGTGTGGCTTGGGGAAGGGGTAGTGTAAATTGGTAATGGTGTGTGTGTGTGTGGGGTTTGGTGAAGGGGTTGTGTAATTTGGTAAAGGTGTGTGTGTGGGGCTTGGGGAGGGAGTAGTATATTTAGTAGTTATTATTTTGTAAAAGTGTGTGTGTGTGTGTTGGGGAAGGGGTAGTGTATTTAATATCAAGAGAGAAAAACCATCTGGCAAATTATACCAAAACTCTCATTATTAATATATATTATAAATGACTCTTATGCCCTGTATAACACAAATCCTTTCCTTTGATGCAATACTCAGCAGTTATAAATGTCTGTTTAGCTGCTTGGAGAGTGTGACGGTGCTGTAACCTTTGATGCAATACTCAGCAGTTATAAATGTTTGTTTAGCTACTTGGAGAGTGTGACGGTGCTGTAAACTCCAGATAATACACCCACAAACACACTTCACAATTACATGCAGTATTTTTTATTAATAATATTCCCTACTGATGCTTGACTGTTGCCTTTGTTGACCCTATACAGCCATGGAGACCCGATTAGTGACGAGGGCTGACATACACAAGTTTGCACGGGAAGCCTACAAGCTGGGAGTGCGTTACATTGGAGGGTGTTGTGGCTTTGAGGCCTATCACATCCGGGCCATCGCTGAGGAGTTGGCAGAGGAACGAGGCAAGTGGCCGGCCGCCAGCGACAAACACGAGCCCTGGGGAGCAGCCAACAGATTAAGTACAGTTCCTTACCTTCAGAAGAGGTGCGTTCATTCACACACTATTTATTCAGAAGAGGTGCGTTCAATCTCACACTATTTATTCAGACGAGGTGCGTTCATTCATACTATTTAGTCAGACAAGGAGCTTTCAGTCTCACACTATTTAGTCAGATAAGATGTATTCAGTCATACACTATTTAGTCAGATAAGATGTATTCAGTCTTACACTATTTAGTCAGATAAGATGTATTCAGTCATACACTATTTAGTCAGACAAGATGTATATATTCAGTGTACAGAATTTTGAGGATGGAGGAAATCTTAGACTGGCCATAGGGAACATACTGTAGGTATAAAGTTGCCAATGTGATATCAGGATAAATATTATTCCAGCGTTCATAGAAATGGCTGGAAATTGGTTGGGTATTATGTATTACAAGTTTAAAGGGAGAACCACTTTTTTTGTAAACTATTCCATAAATCAAGTCACATCAGTGTTACTATTAAGGTATCTGTTTCCTGACTTTGTTTGAAGGATTCAGTAGCCTCCCATTTACCAAAAAAGGTTCTCGCCTTTATGTCGTCAAGTAAGCTGTTTCTCTACTCCAGTTAGCAAATTATGTTCTATGTCTGTGAGTACATTTTGAAACAACAGATTTGAGATTCATATGGTTCCTTGTCACGAAAACAGTCACTGTCTATTCTGATTTCACTTAAAAAAATCTACAGTCGAGACAATTTATATCCACTCCTTAGAAAAAATATGGCTGAAATTGCATCACCTCATAATATTATTTACCAACGTTTCTAAAGATTTCTTTATGTATGTGTGGCAGAGTTGGGCGTGAGTACTGGCAGGACCTGGTGCCTTCATCCGGCCGTAAAGCTCCTCCAACTTACCAGAACTATGACATCCACTCCTACAACTAAAACTGTATACAGATGGAGAGAATGAATAAAACTATGAGATGCCATGTGACTACTGAAAGTGTATGCACTAATATCCTTATCAACCAATCCATTTATCCAACCCGCCGATCGTATCCTCACAAAAATAACACCTGGCCATGATTGGCCAAAGTATTCAACAACTCTCTTCTATATCAAGTAGGAAATAATAGTTCAGTGCTCCCTCGTTATCGACGGATTTACTCTACCGTACTCTCGTGACTAAAAATAATTTTAAACTTGAGCCAAAAGTATGGAAAATGTATGTTTTGAATGGTTGTTTATTCTAAAATCAGTATAAAATTAAAATTATACTGAGGTAGCGAATGAATATCACAGTCATTAAAGGGTACAGAGACATTTATTTGCCATACATAGTATGTACATGAAACTTGACAATATGGAAAATTTAAGATAATCTAAAATCCTTACCTTTGGCAGATCTTCACCCAAATGTACACAAAAATATAGGAATCCTCTGGCAGTTGGTGATCTACATGTAGACAATGCTGTCTTGTACAGACAGTGCATTTGATGTTTTAAGTAGAATTCATGAAATGTAATTAATATAAAGTGCATATCACTATACAAGATAGGGACTGTGAACTGTAAAAAAATTTAGCAGTATACTGGTACAGTAAGCCCTCGGTAAAGCAGTTTATTAATTGGGGGCACCTTGTCTAAATTAGCAGAAAGTCTGCGAAAGCCACCATCCAGACTTTTTCCTTATAATTTGGATTTTTTTTTCAGTTAATAAGGGTCCAGTGTGAATGTTGGTATTCCAGACTCTTTTCTCCTTCTCTGAACTTTATAAGGGAACAGTCCAACATGGTTCATCGGGTCTGATTTAGTGAGGGTTTGCTGTATATTTCATGTAATATTTTAAGATACAGTTTATCTAGATTCATAATTAAAATGTTAAAAATATTAACAAATGCTAGAAGCCTCTGTCAATACCTATCATGCATTAATTAACTTTAGTATGGAAACCAGCCTAACATCAGTAAATTTCAGTGTTCACATTATTCACTGGGACTATAACTACTGTAAATATGTAGCCCATCTCGGAGAACTTTCTCCTAGGTATGCTTGTATTACACCTGGTAATGAAGATCAGTGTACTGTACTGTACTTCATCATTATTTACTCATAATATTATATAAAATACAAAACTTACAAACTTAATATATGTACAGTATTCAGTAACTGCCTCTTCTGAGGTCATGTACAATATGACCATATTTGACAAAAAAATGCAGATACGTGGTTTCCATACTCTAAAGTAAGGCCATTGTCACACTATGCGGCCTCGCCATGTCACATGGTATTGAGCACAATTTATATTAATATAATTACATGACAAATTATGTTACTCTATATAAGAGTTTAGGAATCAACAAATACAAAAGATTCTTACCTTTCTCAACTCTTTCTGCTAACTCCAAGTCAAGTCAGTTCACATACAAAATTTTATCTATGCCAATCCATGACTTTACCTTACAATGTTTATTAGAGTATTCTTTTGCACTTTTTTCCCAAAGAACTGACTTGTCTTGGATGCTGTGCATAAATAAATCCATGTCAAACATGGTAATGAGTAATTTTAAAAGAGTGGTACAAGGGGGGCGCCAGTGCGGCGTGGCCGGACAGTGTGACCAAGTACATAAAATTGTGTGTGTTTTACCCTGATATGCACCGCAGTGTGTGACACCTTTCATTTGTTTGTGTGTGTTATCGCCATTCTGCGGCGCTGCTGCATAGTGTGACAACGGCCTTACGTAACTACGAGTGGTACAGTACTTCAATGCACTAACTCTGGAAATATACTTATGTTGGTAAAGAATCAATTACAAGTGCACATGTAGACCAAAAACTGCAGATTACTATGGTACACAGTACCACGCGTGTTTCATGGGTTAGTTAGTGCTATGAACAACATTTGTAACAAAGTATCTACAAAATCAATATTAATGTCCATGATAAAAGAGGACATGAAGAAACTGTACTGGGGTTACAGGAGGTAAGTATAAATGCCATCTAGAACAAGGCTGCAGTGTGTACTTCTCTGGCCAGCAATGTGAACAATGTCACCACTTGGTCCTGCTTCATGTCGTTTTGGAAACTGATAATTCTCTACTTAAAATTATCTATTACAATACACAAGATCAGAAAATATTTTAATTAAAATAATTATTATATACTGCAAAGTATCTTTACTGACCAGTTTTGGTTGACCCCTTTTGGTTAAGATATTGAAACTATGGTTATAGTAAAACCAAGTGGTCATTTGTACACTATATAATTATATGGTATATATCAAAGGTTTGGAAGTGAAGTACAGTATTTGAACCATACTTCTATCATGGCTTTATCAAAATTTTGGATCAGAATTGTACATTATACTGTATATCACTTGCTTTACATATGCTGCAATTTGAAAGACTGGCTATGAATGACATTATTTCACTAACCCTAACATACTCTGAAATTTACCTTCACTGTTTCCCAAGTTATTAATACAGTACTTAAGAGTTAGTTATGCTATACAATTGTAACCATATTTCTCCCTCTTGTTATACAGTAATTTTTCCACTTGGTTCTCACTAGACACAACAGCATAATTTGCTCTTGCTGGGCAACCAATTTCGTAAACACTTGGGAGAACATAACCAAAATTAAACTTTAACAATCTGTTTTCTTTTCAAGGGGTCACTTTTATGTTAACGGTAGCTACAAATGCTTAAATAAAATTATAAAGCTTTGAGAAACACACATGCATCCTTGTTCGCTACACTATCAACTATTGCAGATGAAGCACTCATTTAGCTAAGAGTAAAATGCAGCAGATTACTGCATTATATGCTGCAATTATTCAAATACAATATTCTCTTTTGCTTACTATCTTATTACATTTCTACAATTAAAGCATACCATCCCTTTATGGGAATTATCCTTACTGCTTATAAAACTGCAGTACTGTACTATCATTCTCAGCTTCCTGGGTGCTAAATCAGATACCAAACTTCAATGGCTGACATTAATAATAATAATGTAAAAAAGTGCGATGTCCTTTCCCAGGAGATAAATACCAGTTGGTGCAAGGAGGCTGGATGACCACTAGAAACAGTAACCTTCTTATGAAAGCAACATACCAATAACGTTAACTGCATTCCACTGACCAACACACTAAACTCTGACTAAGATAACAATACTGTACTTGAACTGAACCTTTTATGTACAGTTGCAATCCATAATTTCAAGACTGCCCAGTGTGGTTGAAGTTATATTAAATCAAGCTCATCTTTTTTGTACTATGTTTGACCTTGCTGCTTACATGCTAAGAAAAAATATGAGAAAAGAAAATACAGATCTCATACTTCATAAGTATATAAAAATAAAGCATTGCACAAAAAGGATAGCCTGTGTTTACTTTACTACACTTCATCTATCCTGAGTAGACGTGAAATTATGTATTGTACCACACTGAAAAAGTTTTTCCATGAAAGTGTTTGGGCTGTATGAAAGAAAGTTCATGGGCTGAGTGATGTCAATGACCAGTATGATGGCTTGATGTAGTGTGTATTGAGCATTCATACTGTAATCACCTAGTCAATAAATTTTCTTGCATATTGCCCACAGACAGAACTAATTAATGTGTTAAAGTTCTCTATTCATATTTATGCCTTCCCATTTACTAAGGTTGACCAGGAAAACAAAAATAACATGCATGTTCACTATTATAGTGATGTATATAATAAATATAGGAATCTACTGTACTATACATGAAAATGTTTCCCGTGTATCCACAGGTCAAGAATTAAAACTGCAGTAACAAAGAGCATACTTGGTTAATAAACTTTGCAGCTACTGAGAAAAAGCCTCCACTGAAACTACTGTATTTGTACTGTACCATAATTTAGCTGTGTCATGTGTACGTTGTCCAATTTCTGCCTTGTCCACCATCCCTGATAATGAACATCACAACTTTTCTACCTTCCATAACCAATGAGACAGTAAAAACTGTGGATCTGTGAATATGTTGTGTCCTGTCACATTAACAACAGGACCATCACAATTACACTGCACTTGGGAACTGGGACAATGTACAACAGAAACACACGCACACTTGCACGCAGATACACCCTCACACGCAATATATATATATATAAAACTGTACACCATTTGCTAGTCCAAACCAAAGAGGCACTTGTCACACTGATATGACATTCTCATTGTCCAGAACCACCAGAATACACATATATAGTATATCAGAAACATGAAATGGCAGATTTACCTGAATGGATTTGTAAATGGCTTACAAAATAATGCTGGTAGTTATAATTAAATGACATCAGTTCTAGTGAACTTTTAATTTCATAGATGTAATAATACTATGTTTGAAAATAGTCATTCATATATGACATAACACTATTGTATAATTATGTATAAAGCTTTTTATCTGAGATGACAAATGGTGTACCGTTTGAAAAACTAACAAATGTAAATATTGTAGTAATTATTCTTCTACTACTGTACTGTCCCATGCATCAAGTGTGAGATGTATTGTACTGTACATGAAACAGCCAAATATAATTTTTCACCTAATGTAAAAATATTTACACATATAAGAAATAACACAGAAGCACCAACATTCTTAACAACTTTGCAATCACATATTCAAGAAAAACGGTGTACACAGACTAGGACAGGTAAACAGCAGCCTCAGTTCTGATGTAGACTTTGTTATCTACACAGTTACTATAGCCTCAAGTTTCATTGGCACCTTGTATATGGATTACGTGTTGTACAGGTCACATAATGTAAAGGTTAGGAGGTGAAGAGAGCACAATTCATTCACTGGTATGGAAACTCTCTCCACCATAGCCTCAGCCAAATGGCAGATCCAGAACATCTTATGAGATATCCACAAGTTGGTCAAAATATGGAAAGGAAAAAAAATAGATATTACAATAAATAACAGTACAAAATAAAATCCCCCTCCCTACCCAATATACCCAAAAGTGAGGCACTTAAGATATGCCACAGCAGCCACCACCCTGTCACTCAAATTCTCATTGTGTAATATCAAAAATTTTGTTTACATTGAATACAATGCCTGAAAGTTACATGGATTACATTATATGGGCACTTTTAATGTAAGTTATTAAGCAACTTTGTACAGCACCAAGTTTTGTGTAATATTCAGGAATGACAATCAACAGCCGCAGACTTAATTCCTATTTCAACATAGTCAGCAGAATTGAAAGCTTAAAATATATAATGAGAATATAGACATGAATCACACCTTCAATACTTTTTTTCCTTCATGACTAACAGTGAACTGTATCTGAACTGAGAGTTAACAGCACTCTTACAAAATAATCAGTATAGTAAAAGACTGAAAATAATGTTAAATGTAAAAAAATCTGGCATTGTAAAACCAATGCAAACCACAATTATCTGCATTGTCCTGCATGGATACATTTTTGGTTGCATAAAAAGTAGTCCAAGTAGTTACGTTATTGGCTGTATAGCTACTATTTTCATGTACACACACAGAGGTTACTTGCTTGTTGATTACTTATGTGTGCCAACACAAGCAACCAATGCTGGTACTGTACTGTAAGTCCATACCAAATACCATATAAGGCAACGTTTCCCAACCTGGGGTGCTGAAATCAATTATAGGGGGTGCTGGGAAGTGATGCACACATGGCAGTAAAATATCACGTCCTAGCAAGGCGCGACCAAATGTGGTACACGTTCTGTGCGTATACGAGTCATGTATCTGACACGAGAGCGGCGAGACTATGGGACCAGCGGCAGCCAGGCAGTAGCACTGTAGTTAATTAATCAGTAGCAGTCCAACAAAACAGTACAGCTCCTACATATTTGAGTTTTGTCTGCATAGCTGAATCTATCTTCTGTTTCCAGTAATACTGGTAAGTCCATTGGAAAGTCTCTATCTCTCTCTCTCTCTCTCTTCCATGTGTCGTTTCATATTTTCATCTGTAAAAGAAGTGATGACACTTCACTTTCTTTTATCCTTCTAAATTTCTAAAATCTAATAACAAGATATTAGTTAGGGGTGCTGGACTGCTTAGACATGACAACAGGGGGTGCTATGGTCGGAAAAGGTTGGGAAACGCTGATATAAGGCCTGGTACTGGTACTACAATACAGTAGTTTCATGTTATTGTAGTGTACAGTATTGAATTTTTGATATACAGTATTATCCATTGTACAGTACTTTATTAATACAGTACTTATTTTCAAATTTTAAACCAGCTATATGATAGAATAGAGCTTTTTCAGCATTCTTGAATTCTCAACATTATATGTGGTACTTGCTTAGTAGGGCCCCCAAATAGGTGTGACCAAAATAATCAAGTCACAAAATAAACAAATGGTACAATATTCATTCACTAATTATTAAATTAAACATATATGACAAAGAAGCTCAATTCTGAGGAGATTCTTCAAATAAATGTGTTTACCTCACTTTAAACTAGTAAGGCTACTCAAAACTTTACTTGTGACTTGGAGTCAGTTACTTCTTGGCACTCACTGACTTTGTTTTGAGATGCCTTCAATTATAATCATGCCTGAAATTCGTGCAGGATGTACATACTGTACATATTATTATAGTTACACAATCATCAATAGCTTGATCAGAGAATGATGCAGAGAAAGTTATACACTATACAGGAAAAAATAAACTTTAAATTAAACACATATGACAAAAAAATTTGAACATAATTATAAAGAAGTAAGAAGTAGGCCAAACAAACACTGACTGCTATTGGCAAAGTAACTTGTCAAGTATCTTTGTGTGTATGTGTGTGTGTGTGCTAGTACAGTATGTTTCCACAGTTTCAAAGGATTTATTCCAGAAGGGGATGCCTAGATTGCAGAGGATAGTACAGTACTGGTTGGCCTCAGCTGTATGAATGTACTGTACAGTATTGAATTTATGTACATTTTGTTACAAGTTTGGGATTAAGGTATTTAACAAACGTGTACCCATTGTTAGCTTCATAATCATTAGGCTTCCTTTCCTGCTCTTGTTCACTTGTGTAAAATATTACATATGGTACATAATTAAACATGAAGACTGATGAGCAAGAATCTACATTCTGTTCACTCATGACTTGCAAAAATGTGTGATGTGTTCTTTACTCATATAATGGACTTCATCCTGAAAAACAAAGAAGGGTTGACCCAGTTCATTTTTGCTGAAGATTGTTTCATTCCATAAAAGTTTCTACTGTTTGTTTTATCTCTACTCTAAATTTCTGATTGTGAGCATAATGAAACCAATTGTGAAGGCTGACAGAAAAAAAAAAAAAAAAATGTCCTGTACAGTAGGTTCAAACTGCCTATTGCGCCTGTTCTCAATGTGCGATGAACCCCAAATCACCTCATATTTTCTTATGCGCGATGATTTCACAGAGCGTGTTTTTGTGGCCAAGAGTGGCCCAAATCCGCAGTTGTTCCCAGAAGCACGTCTAAATCCGATTTCCGCACGAATCTAGCCACTCCCCCTAACCCACGCTACAACCAGCTGCTCCCCCCAGCTGGCTTCTCCCTCTCACTCAGTCAGTCTCTCGCTCCCTTGCGTCGTGTACAGTACCCCCTTCTCCATTGTCCCCAACCCTACACCCTACAAACCAACACCTGCCTTCACCATGCCAAAGGTCGAGCATAAGAAGAAATTCCTGTCGCACACTCTGAATCTTCAGGTGATTAAGGAGGAGGAGGGAAGAGGAAACACATCGATTGGCAAAGAGTTTGGGCTGGCAGAGTCGACCATACGTACCATATGGAAAAACAAGGAGGACATTCTGCGAAGTGAGAGGAGTTATGGTGCTTCTGCTGATGGGCAAAGTCGTGCCAGTAACCCAGTAATCAATTTGATGGAGTGGTATTACGATATCTTCATTATGTGTACGGAAAAAGGAGTTATATTATATGCACGTTAAGTCAGGGTCCAGGCCAAGCTTTTCTATGCAGCAGCACAGCATAAGCTGAAATAAGCAAGAGGAAACAAAGCCTAATCACTCGTTACCTAGGTGGCAACTGGCAGAACAGGCAAGAACAAGAAGAGATCGATGATAACGCTTCGGTTGTGTCCGCCCTTGACTTTGAAGGGTTTATGAACGAAGTAAACGAGATTAATATTGAACGCAGTGCTAGGGGGATGTGGTGGCGGGTGAGGGTAATGGCACGACTTCGGGAGGAGCAGCAGGGAGGCTGACATAGTGTCACGGCCAGCCTCAGAACCCCATCTCTCACTTCTAGTGTGCTTCTGTACTGCTATTTCTTTGGTAAGAACTTATATTCATTGCTGCTGTGACTCAATCAAAGCACAATTACCAAATACTGTACTGTACCCTGCATATTGGCATATAAGATCTCTGTAAATTGTCAGTGTGACACAGTGGCCTCCCATAAGTAATTTTCCCCACATAAAGATGTATTCATACTATGTGATTTCCCTTTATATGAGCACCTCTGCTGGCTGTCCATATAGGTGCCTAATAGGCGAACCTACTGTACTGTACACAAATTTGGTACTGTATGACACAATCAGTTTTATGAATTGCTGCAAGAACAATACTGATATATCATACTATCAAAAATAAGTGAGAAGTTTCAAAAGTAGCATGACATACTTCAGTAATACAGTAGATTTGTGAAATAGTAGGACAGAATATACATATGGAATAAGAGATGCTTTGGAAAAACGAGTACAGTAATAGCTAACAGTGACATACAAAATAGGGCTGATGTTCTATCCACTGTTCAAAGATATGTACAGTACAATACAGTAACAAGTGAGTATACTGTCTGCAACATAAATTTGCTTCACTATAGTATGCATAACATGAGCCAGATGATCTGTCAACATTATATTCTGACCCAGACTTTGTATCCATTCAAACAAGCAACTGGTCATGAATGACCTACATGACTGTCAAAACCAATGAAATAGTGCTACAACCCTGTGTGGTTCAAATTATGCATTTATGGCAGAAGCTTATACCTGACACTGCTTACCATACCCTACAGAAATGTGCTTTAAATCATTAGTGTCAACACAGTATACAGGACACATAACCGATAAAATGTCATGAGGTAGACTGGGTCCTGAAGTGATGAATTTGGATGATTGACTTCATAATATACAATTGGAAAGAGCCATGTGCTTGAAAAGAACAATGGAATGTCTTATATCTGACATGACATATACATGGAAGAAATTATGATAAAGAAAGATTCATGGGATTCATTAGAATTAACCTGAAAAAGCTTATCATTGAGAAACTTCAAAGATAATTACTTTTTTCATGCACTGTAGTTTCTTTTTATTTGTACCTATACAAGACTGTTGGTTGTCTATTCCCTTTCAGTCAGCAAATCAATCAGTCAGTCACTATCACTGATGTCATGCTTCAGTAAGATGTTGTTTAGCATACTAAACTATGGATTAGATTACCATCAAACAAAGATAAAGGAGACTGTATGTGTTCATATAGCATAGACCTTTGTAGAATTTACATCAACAACAAAGTGAAGTATATAATATGGTTGGCATTTTCTGGACAAGACAGCCTACACTTTAAGTTTTGTGAGTTTAGTCTAATGAAAATTATAACGGTAAGTTCCAAGCTTTTGTCTGCAGTTCCAGCCATGTGAAAATATCCTGAAATCTAGACGAGAGCCTGGAGTTTTTTGCTTTGCTTTACCATTGACTACACTTTTATTTTTGTTACATTCCTCATGTGGCTTTACAAGCTCTCAGCTTAATGTTTACTAACATCATTGTACCTTTATGTTTTGTGTAATGTGGCAGTTATTATGTATAAAGCATGATCATTGTTGGAGGGATACAAGACAGTTTATATTATTATTAAAATGAGGGGGACACAAGGCAAGAATGAGAGTGAGTACTGAAACCAAGGTACTTAAGAAGTGTATGTGGAGTTATGCAGAGAGGCAAGCTAACTAATGAGGAAGTCCACAGCAATGCAATACCAAATGAATGTCTTGGAGAGTGTCACAAAAGATCCTTAAAGGTGGTTTGGCCATACAGAAAAAAAATGGAAAGGAAGTGGTTTACTTTAATATACATGAAAGAGACATGGTGAAGGAAGGACAGACCAAAGCAGAATAATGGAATTGAGAAATGTGATGAAACAGAGAAGCAAGATGGAAAGGGGGCTGTGTTGGGAGGGAACAAGGCAGCTGGGAGACAGTTTGTTCATCACCATCCCATCTGGAATTACATTGGCAGGCAATATAATAGCATTGTCTATCTTGTGATATTGTTTACCATATGAATCCTATCATTATGTTGCATCAGGTTATTCATAACATACAATAAATAAAAAAATGTACTCCATGAATTTCTGTTTGCAACTGTACACCTGCTGTTTACAGTACTGTTAGACCAACAGTTTTGCTTTCATCTATCCATGTCTATGATAAAGTCGTATAACAGAATATTACTTATTTTTTGGGTGGCCTGGATATCGGGTGCTTCAAAAACACAATTTTAAGATCATGCAAATACTGTATGAAAACCTGACACTACTAATAAATATTTGGTAACCCAGTCAGTACTTGAACCTGGTTCCTTAGAAAAGGATTTTGAATCACTATCCAATACACTACACACAAACCCTTTACAACCTGAGGAACCAATGGGCATTAACTATAAAGTACATTACTATATTTAATGTGGAATATTTATGCTAAGCCAAGAAGCGGCTCAGGAGCACTACTCAGATTTACTTAACATCCTGACACACCTCGGCCATTCTAAGATACAGAAATACCAATTTTTACTTGTTAGGTTTCCAGACATTAATTTCTATGACATGTTATAGTGAGTTAGAGTTCCTGGTTGGGATAATGTGGTGCATCCTGTATTGGGTTGAATCCCGGAGGTGGCCAGGAAGTTTTTCACTCATGCCATGCTGTAACTGACAATGGGTTGGCTGCCCTCTCTTAAACCATCTGGCTAAGGAAGCCCAGCCTTAGGGGTCCTCAATCCTCAATGGGGTACTATGGGACATGAGAGTTTTCTTACTACAGGTAATACTGTAACACCATGCAATGAGTGACTATGAAAATTCATTGTTAGTTATCTTCAGTATCATCAATTACTATGAACAGCTCTTATGACAGTAATCCCACATAAGAGGAAGCTAAGAATCCATGCTTCTATCACAAATTTTACAAAAAAGCAACACCAACTATGATCAACTACAATATCACTATTGTTTAGAAAGACCATCTCTTCAAATGTCATAAGAATGGCCATTAACAGCAACAGCAAATACTATCCATGAACTCAACAATTTACAATTCAGCAATGTTATCAACCCTTAAACTATGGGGTAAGTTAGTAATGATTTACTAATAGTTTTGTTGAGACCATGGATAAATAAACCTGGACACAATCACTTGCCCAAATTAATGGACATACACTAGAATATTATGTACAATATTCTGCAGACACTGGCAAACAATGCCTAATCTTTGAATTGCTTAGTAATGATCACTGTAGTTTCAGACGCAATGAGCACGTTATAAATTATATGGAAATTCTCCACTGTACAGCTTGTAATCATAAGTAGTACCATATAACATAGATTCATCCAAGTGCCTCAGATATTCAAAGAAGCTGAGCACAGAGTAAATATAATATAGAAATGGGTATACATTTTGGCAGGAAAGAACAATATTTCCCATTCTAAACTACATGCTGCTTGGGTGCATCTGAAAAGTGGTACAATTACAATTTACCTCAAGGATAATAAACTATATTATCCAAAACAAATGGACATATTTTTGTACTGTATGCTTACATACAGTAATCACTGATTGCTGTTAATGGTTTTTCCTTGCATTTATTTATGTTTATCACAATAATTCTGAAAGACATGGAAAATAGGTCAACCTGGAAGAGGAAATGAGCCATGAGACTAATCTATGAAATTAAATACTAAACATCAAACAAAAGTGTACTGTACTGAAGTTTGACCATTTTCTTGTCATTATTATTCAAATGAACCTAATACTGTACTGTACTTGTATTATTACAACCATATACTGTACTGTACTTCACTGTGGTCAACAGCTGGATTAAACATTATTTTATTATGTTGCTGTGTATTATTTCCTGAGATCAGGAGGACTATGTATGAATGTACAGTCATGGTAAAAAATTATCATCCATATAGGGGTAACTCACATAAGAGTTTGACAGCTTCCCTCTGTTCATTAGCTGATAAACTTTCCAATAAAAAGGTTAAGTACCATAATTTAAGATACTACAAGCAGCTACACACTACTTAAAACAATAACATCATTTGTGAATGTGAAAACATTAGACAGTAAATTGTTTGAAATCCTCATATGTGGATGATTACTATTGACCACGACTGTATGTACACTAGTCTTGTTCACACATACAACTGACGCACTTTGATACTGTATTTGATACTGTGAGGGCAAGGACATAAAACCCGATATTATTATTTTTTTTATGATCTTCATTTCCTTAAACTTGACTTTCAAAATTCCTTTAGCATGCTTCACCAATTCTTCAGCAGTGGTTAGACATTTCTTATATAGAAGTTATGAACAAAATAGGACAAAACAATGAAAACTTGCTGCATTACCATGACCTCACACAGTTTTCAAAGTATCCCAGTTTCATGTGTTCAATTGTATGTCTTAGAAATTGTTATGGTCTGGTTGATTGTTTCCTCTCTGACTAAGTATGTGTTTGAGCTCAGTTTGTTTATAATATAAAACAGTAGTAACCCAGGGTTAAGCATACAAAATAGAGTCACAGGACTTAAATAAAATATTGTACGGTACCTTCAATCATAAAGTCATACAGTATTGAAAAGTCCTATTATGCTCTAAGTAATTTTTGTAAATTGGTTTTCAACATCTTAGATCAATATGAATTACTTTTTCTGTGGAAGAAAGGAACAAAATTGGATGAAACCATATTAAGAGATCTCAAACAACTGATCAAATTTCATAAATTGTGGTAGCTCTAACAATATTTTTGTTCTGGATACTTTGAGTAAAGATATTTTATATTCGATACTGTCAGCCTTAAAGGCATTATATATTCAATGCTGTCTGCCTACAAAAGAAAGAATACAAAACATTATGAGACGTGTTCAAACACTGGTTGGACGTAGCTGTGGTTGTCACGTGGGCTGGCCTGGATCAGACCAGCGTCGTTTTCTGCCTGGGTCCTTCTCTTCCTTCTGAGCCTCATCGCTGGAATGTTGCCTCTCTGTAGTGCGGGCAGCAGCTGTAGGCTTACTCCACACACTGGATGCCCCTGATCCACCCAGGAATGGCAGTGTTTCCTTCTTACTAGCATCAGGGACAGGTGGAGTGGTTGACTGAGAAGGAACAGAGGTGGAGGAGGAGGAGGAGGAGGTAGAGGCCTTGGGTGGGGTAGCAGAAGTGTCAGATGATGGCATCTGCTGGCTGGTAGAGGTGGTAGGTGGTGGTGGAGGAGGTGGTGGAGGAGGAGGAGGAGGAGGAGGAGGAGGTGGTGGTGGTGGTGGTGGTGGTGGTGGGATGAGACTGGTTGGTTCTGCTCCAGGAATCTTTCTGGTGAGGGAGACACAGACATCTCCAACCTGCAGCTGCCGCACTTTGAGATCATACTTCTGCTGGGTCCGCTCAGGGCTGCATGATGACCATCCCGAGTGGAACACAAAGAATGGGTGGTCAAGGGAAGCCTCTACAGACACCTGTAATAGTGGGTCATTATATTAGATCTTTCTCACTGCTCTAAGCACAATAACTATAATTTCAATCAAATCACGACACATCCTTAGAAATCTCAGTACAGTACCTTGAACAACACAAAGAATTCTTAACAAATGATGTTTTGTTTATTATAAAAATTGGTCTATCATAATGAACTAGGCCCATCACAGTTCACTAAAATTACTAGTAAGGTAATTACACCCGTATAGGCCTAAATGGAAAGAAACTCCATCTAAGTAAAAAGTATAAAAACAGTAAATATTTAAAAATCTTCCTTTCTCTGAACTTACACACATGTACGATTAGGGCGGCTACTATACCAGTACATAATTCTAAAATGTTGTTGATACTGGATAGATACTGTATAGGTTGTATAGTACTGTATAATTATAATGCTAAATGTATTGAGGTAGGCTATGTGGCAGATATAATTCCCCAGAGGACCATGACGACTTATGTATTACAAGGAGGATAAGGATCAACATACTTCATGTTATTATATTATACCCTACACAATACCATTATGAAAGTTTACAATTTTGCTGCCCATTACTTATATCACAGGAGTTTTCACCAATACTCCATGAATATATTATAAATTTGGCTAGTTCCGTCTTGTGTCAATTCACATAATCTCTGAGCATTATCACATCCCGTATTCTACCTGTTCATGTTTGGACGTAACTGTGTACAACAAAATTACGTATAATAACGAGAGTAGGAGTGCAAACGAGAAAAACACAAGTCCTCTGCTCTAGCTTTACTTGGCAAGTTTACAAAATGTCACAACTATTATTATTCTTTGCGGTATTTCCCAAGTCCATTATGGAATGATACGACCAGACTACTGGAGTGAATGAGACCTGTATTTCCAGTCCCGGAAGATCCTACTTTATTATCCAGCCATTTTTGTTATTAATGTAAATATTTACAATATTTTCTTGATGAAATTCGGAGTTTTAGTTCCTAAGAACTCGATGAAGAAAAATAACTTACATTCAATGTATTTCATGAAGCCACAAGGTTGAGGAACACAAGGTAACCGGGTAGTAACGCCTAGTATAGTATGCTGTAGGAACTGTCTACAGGTGTGGTGGGCGTGGTATAGTCACATTCACAAGGCGTTTGACGACTTAATGATGACTGGGTGGTGGTAAAAGTGGCGCGATTCTCATACTGGTTCCCTCTCAAGTCTCAACGCCATTCGAAAGCCACTAATATTTTGGTGGTAATAGTGGCGCGATTCTCGTACTGGTTCCCTCTCACCAACACTCGAAAACCACTGATATTAAACTTTTCCTCTCTAGTACGTTCTCACTGACCCCAACTCGAGGTAAAAACTTGAGTCCAGTACTGTCCCTTCACATGTATCGTTATGATGGCTGGGTGGTGGTGGTGGTGTTGGTGGTGAAGCGTCTTTTGTATTGGTTCCCACCCAATACTACCTTCTGTTACACTTTCCCTTTCTAGTACATCCAAAACTCGAGGTAACAACTTGATTCGAGTATTGTTCCTTCACTTGTGGTGTCGTGTAGCCTTTGACATGGAGTAAGGAAGGTGATGGGGGCACGGTGAGGAGCCTGACGCAGGTGTAATCTCAGCTGGTCCTCGAGTGCAGCGGTGGCAGACAAGGGTCGACCCTGCCTGGTGAGGGTCGTCGTGTTGCACCGCTGCCATTATCCCAAAATCTCTTATGGTACAAGGAGTCAAGGAGTCTTCCCTCCCCCAAGACAAGAGGCTTTGTATAATTTCATTAATATGGTGAACACTTTTAGTTTGTTTAGATTACGAGTAAAAGGCTTAGTTTGAATTGGGTATAGATTACAGTATATTATTAAACAAGTATACAGAGGAGTTGGTATGTATGAACATTGTACGTCAATGTTTATACAGTTCCTTGAACAATGAGTGACTTGGGAATTATGCTTCCCGCTGATCGGTGCTACAGACAGCATTGAACATCATCAATATGCTAATGGTAGTCCTATACAGTCACAAACATAAGTTGTTTTTTTCAATCTTGCCTTTCAGTTATACGTAAGTTTATTGAAGGTGTAAATCTAAGGAGAATTACCTATTTCATTAAGCATGCATACATACAATTAACAACAGTAACTGGGTTCAAGCTTCTGTGCATAATAGGAGCCAAAATAATTCAATAATATAAGAGTAACTGTTGCATGAATATACTTTTTATATAGCTAGTACAACCAGTTATATAGTATACTTGTGAAATTTGAATGACGACAACTTCAGATAACCGGAATCATATAAACATAAAGGAAATATTTACAATTACTTTTACAATCTTATCTTCAAGGTTTATTTATTTATCTGTTGAGCTGTAAGGCGTGCTGAAAGTTTGGTGGTAGCCTATTATTCTGACTGTGTGTTCGTTTGAATTTGCTTTGAACTGCATTTCTACATCAATAACCAATACAGGTTTGGGCGCCCTTTCTGACCCGAGTTATTCCCCTTCAAGTCTTCATATGTCTCTCCTTACATTTCTTTGGTACTTGCTGTCCCCCTCGTGCTACATGGTCTTCAAGGCTCACCAGTAACAACTTTAAAGGGATAATACACTTTGGGTACATTGTAGAGTCTTGATTCCTCCAAAGTATGCCATGAAACAGGACCAGATTAACAAAAAATAATGGTGTTCTGTTGCCTGGAATAAGTTTGGCGGAATCATTTGCTCCAGATTTACCAACACTGTACAATAATTATATATACCTCCTTAAGGGAAGATCTTTTGAGAGTAAATTGGTGGGCAAGTGATTCCTCCAAACTATGCCACGAAATAGATCCCCCATTAATTAAGGTCGTCTGTTTTCTGGCAGAGTTTGGCGGAATTACAAACCTTCCAATGCACCAACTAGATAATATCACCTTAATTAAAATATTACCGTGTCCTGAAAAATTCGTCAGTCGCTATTGAGACGGATAACCAACACGTTTTTATCATAATATTCAGACGTGTATTTGTGATGATGTGATTTGTCCCTTTATTTCATCTATGCTTATCTAAAGTAAACAAGTGTACCACCACCTGTATTTCATTATCAAAGCCTCTTGGTTTATATATATATATGGCCCTGGCAATTCTTTACTTTTCATAATTATTCAACACAAAGAGAAAAGGAGAAACATTAAATGAAGATACTCCATACTATTTAATACCTTTTTTTTTTAGGGGAGATTGTCTCGTTGGCAAATGGGAAGGCTACAAATTCCTCCCAAAAAAAAGGGGATCTGTTTCATGGCACAGTTTGGAGTAATAAGATACCTTCCATTTCACCTCAAAAAAGAGAATCTCCTCTTAACTCTTCTGTGATTTTGTGGTATTTGTAAAACGGCACACCACCATTTTTATTACATAACAAAATGAGGCACAAAAAGATGAAGACAAAAAAACTTGAAATAAAACCTGAACAAGAATAATAT